>JANFAE010000246.1:0-157810 GCA_024613145.1 Pisolithus marmoratus | reverse complement strand
GTGCACCTTCCTCAAGGTCGATTTCATCACAGAGCTCGTGTGAACGTCCGATGCGCAATTCTTACTCACAAATGGCACGTCGACTCCACGAGCTCCCCCACCATATCTTCGTCCCAGGTCTGTCCCCATGTTTTTCTTAGCTCAGAGGTGGTGAGGTGGCGGAGATTTGACTGCACGTGGTGTGACAGCTGCTGAATCAACAAGGTGAGTAGGGGGGGCCTGAGGAAGGGATTAAGGTCCATGTTCGAGTGGCACTGCGACTGAGCGCTCACGATTGTCTACTTCTCATTGGTTTTCACAAGGATTTAGTGAAGCGTGAATGGTTTAAGAAGGCTACAAGAGTTACTAGCACCTCGGAAAACGCAGTTCCACGACTGGTCCTGGACGCCATGTGTCAGATTGCTCGATCTAATGCAAAATCCAGCTGGCACCCCGCCCTTAGTACTCTGGGCCCACTATTTGTTTGGAATATTCCATGACATGCTGCAGTCGCAGTATGGAGGGGGGAGAGGTGATTCAGGAGGTTACGATGCGGATTAATGTTGGCATATCGTTCGTGTCCTCGCCGTACAGTCGGAGATCGCCGATCTACTTACAGCAGTAAACCTCTCGTGACGCATATACCCTTCTTACATACAGTACGTACTTCGTCCATTATCGCGAATAACGAGGTACTACCCTACTTGTCATGCCTGGCCAGCAAGCGGCGACACTGTAGTACAGTTTGTTTGCATGTTTTATTGCAATTCTTTCAAACTCAGCCCAACTTTATCCCTCGAACCCTCCAGCAGCAGCTGCGAAGGAGCTGAACTGGACAGACTGCGGAAAGAGAGAATGTGAACTCCTGGAACAATTGTTTGACGTCCGCACTGCCGCAGAAATACAGAGCAGAAAAATCGACTATATCGCCGAGATGCAGCCGGCAGCGGTGATTGATTGCTTACCTGTGGAAGTGTTCTCTCGGATTCTCCACTTTGCTCTGTGCATGGCTCATGGTCCCCACTGGTGGCTCCCGCTCTGTCTCCGGAAACAACGAGTTGCGAGTGTATCCCGACGGTGGAGGGATGTCATTCTGAATAATCCACCTTTTCGGTCTGCTATCTGCGTGGGTCCTGGCTGGCCTTCATCGTACGTGGAGACGCATGTGGCAAGAAGTCGCGAACATCGCTTGACATTACGGTTCGTGATTGGTCGCTCTTACCGCGACCCATCCTTCATTGCACCACCGTTGGCGCAGCCTTACCACCTATGCTTGTGCGGAAGTTACAGGCTCCCTACTGCGGGATCTCAGTAGGCTATCATATCCCATCTCAAACGCATGAATATCCAAAGCAATCGAAATTTTAATGGCGAATTTCCCACAAGCGAGAACACCCATGCCCTCGAACAGTTGGTTCTCAAATACTACCGACTTCCGATGATGATCCTCCCTTCCTCGAGAAGTTGATGACATTCACACTCTACGGAGTAATAGGTCACTGGCAACTTGAACCATAGTCCCTTCGATTGTCATTGTTGATATCGTTTGCAATATACGTTGACAATCTGAGCACGGACGTATGTGTTCACCTTGCACCTAAGGACTCCGTTGCCACGGTGTGCCGGGCGTTCCCCAACGTACGGCACCCCAAAATGGGAGAACTTGCATTTGGATTTTCTATGGTCCAAGGGAAAATATTGACCTTTGGGGAGACCTTCAATGTGTAACTTTTCGCTCTACACGTGGACGTCTTGAATGGGACAGTCGACAAACCTCAGGCATGGCTTGGACAGCGGAAAATCACAGCGAAACCGCTGCACGTACAGTTTACACGTATCAAACGTGGTAGTGTTGGAAAATGACGGGCCATATCTGTTGATGCTCTATGACTCGCTGCACAAAAATTGTACCTTCGAGATCGACCAGTTCCCACTCATGGGAAGCGAACGAGGGTGACTTTTCTGACTCACACACTTCATACGGTATGCAAATTCATTCATGGCAATCCTGGCGCGTCTCTGATACTTACTTCGCAACATTTACGATGCAGGATTTGCCGGATAATCCACCTTGCGTTGTCAACATGCGCTTGAAGCAGGCCGTTCCTTGGCGCGAATCGACACGTGATTTTCAGAATGAACTCGAAGATGAGCCTAGTGGCAGCGACATAGATTACGTGTGTAGTAGGGAGTCAGGGGAGGTCGCAGGAGGATTAGTCAGCAAGGGTAGAGCATGGACGTGGAGGCGCACATGTACAGTCAACTGGTGACATATACGACCAGGGCACATGAGGTTCACTGCTACAACGTGGTGACGAGAGTGTATCTATCCTATGCAAACAGTACCGTACACGCATCACCGAGCACCACTGCATCACCGAGCACCACCGCATCACCGAGTATACAGTCAACCGACTGCAACACGCCGCTACCGCACGCACCACACGTGCAAGACAGGATAAAATCAGCTACATAGAGCCCGTCACAGTCAAAACTGACCAAGCTGTCTCGCAGACTCCCCCAACGTGACTGTGGGGCCGCTTCTTGCCCACAAATCCGAGCACCCCACGGTCATTCCCTCACCACGGGGTACAACACGACAGACACGGAATACCTGTTCCCATCAGAGCCGCAATCGCCCCAGGAGTTCGCACCCATACGTGGACCCCCACCATCTAGAGCAGGGTCCCCAAGCTCGGAAATAGATGACTATCATAAACCGTACCCAGCAGAGCCATTGCCCACGCGCCGGTATCGGCTATCCCAAGCAATAGAAGGGGAAGAGCCCTCACAGTACCGCCCTCCGCTACTAGTACCACCACCCCCCCTCCACCGATACCAACTACGTTGTTTCCCAGAACCCAACCAGTGCAACCAACTATTGGAGCACAGCCAGCGCCCACAACCAACCCAACAGCACCAACGTCCAAAGGCAATGGCAGAGATAGTGCCACTGTTCTATGGAGACCGGTCGGCGTCGGAGAGTGCCAGCGACTTCATAAAAGCGTTCAACAGGAACATTATATTCTCGAACCCCCAAGCTACGGATACACAAAGAATAGCCACACTGTCAAACTACCTGGGAACGGGGTCACCACGGCGGAAAAATGGTACATGGGCCTGACGGGAGCACAGCTAACGTCATGGAACAACTTCATGCAAGCGTACAACAGCAGGTGGCCACCCATCGAAAGCGCAACGCAGAGTGGAGGAGTACCAAGCAGAACTGCTTGCTCTCAGAATGATGGAGGAGGACGTCGGCACGATCAAAACACTGGGAAGACAGAAGGTGTGGGCACATGTGAAGTGGGCAGAAGAAGCGTTGGAACTAGCAATGCTAGCAGGGATCGAGACGGCCCAACGCTGATTTGGCAGGTAAGAAGCAGCTGCCAAAGGCCGTACGAAAACTGTTAGAGACGAATACAAGGATTGGGCGACGTTCGTTAAAGCGGTGAAGGAATTGAATACGGCGAAGCTGAAGCAGGAAAGAGAGGATATAGAGGAAAGGAGAAAGAACGAGGAGGCAAGGGAGCAGAGACTAATGCAGAGGGTGGAAGCGGTGAAGCAAGCAACGACTGCAGACATAACGGCAACTCCAGCGCCTCACGATAGGCCAAGTTGCAGTGTCACGGACCACCACACGCACACCACCTGCACCAGCGCCACCCAACACAAGATTCGCCCTACAGCAAGCACCGAGACGTAGCGCACCATACGCACCACCCACTGACGAAACCAAGGAGATGGTACGACGAGGCTTAGACCAATTCCCCCAGCAGCAAGCCGACGAAGAAGGGCAAAAGAGATACCTAGCCCAACTGGCAGCGTGGACAGCGAAGCACGGGGAAGCAACGAGGATCAAGAAAGCACGCCGTACCCCCTCAAACCGGGTACAGCGGCGATCTGCTCCGGAGAATGCTTTAGGTGTGGCACGCATGGTCATGGGAGCCGTAACTGCCCGATCCCCGAGGGGGACGCATCACGACTAAGCCGCAACGAAACAGCATGGAGGGCATTGTGTAACAGGACTCGGACCATTCAATAGGAGTAGTGCATACAGCATCAGGCTCATTACCCTAGACGAGCAGGGAAACGAGACAGGGTCGCTGTGAAGGACAGCACAACGACCCAAGCGCTCGACGTATCTACAATAGCATCGACCGCTTACGTGTATCGCGCAGTGAATCGAGTACCATCGACATATACTCAGCGACACGCGAAACACGAAGCCACGCATCAGATACTACAGCGAAATCTGTCCCGTTTATACACCCGATAACGCTCAAGAACCCAGATGGTATGGGGGTCGAGGTCCGAGCATTGTTCGACGATGGTGCCATGACAGGCGCCATGGCAGCATCAACATTCAACGAGATCAAACACAACCTAAAGGGTTGGACGCCATCTACACAGATGTTACGCATGGCAAATGGAGCGGTAGTACCATCCGAAGCAACGTGGAAAGGCACCATAAATGTGGAAGGGACCGAAGTAACAGGACCTTCGAGGTCTTTGACAGCGCAGGAGGGATGGTCTTTTCTCTTTGGAAAACCGCTACTGAAAGCGTTTAAGCAGTGCACGACTACTCGTCAGACGAAGTAACCATCACAGACGGCACCGCAACAGCAATGCTACATAATCACTTCACAGAAAGTCCCCAACAGCAGGCAGTCATGACGTGCAGTAGCGCGACACAAGAAACGACAGCAAATGCTGAAGCGCAAAGGATGAGTGCTGAAGATCATGCAGAAGTATTCACGTGGCAAACGGACCCCTTCACACCAAGGCGGATTGAATACATACTGCAAAATGTCAAGATCGGCGACGATCTAACGGTAGATGAAAGGAATGAGGTGGTCAAGTTACTGACGGAGTTCGCAGACGTATTTGCATGCTCGCTAAGTGAAGTACTGCCAATACCGGGAGCGCAGATCGAACTAAACATCCCGGACGACATGACATTCGTACCACAGTACACCAGCGGCCAATGAACCCCCCACAACGACAGTTATGAACAAGTGGGTCGAACAAATGCTGAACGCAGACCTAATCGAGCAAGCCGACATACCGCGCATCAAACATGTTGCACCGACAGTACTCATGCAGAAGGCACACGATAACCACAACGGTGTAACGCTCGAGGAACTGCAATGGGAACTTAACAAGCAATGCATGGAAGCAGGCATGCAACGCCCGTTCCAAGAGCGACCTGGGATGCCGGAACCCGAAGGGGAGGCAGCGGAAATGCAGAACGAACCACCAAAGTGGAGAGTAACGCAGAACTTCGCAGACTGAACAAAGCCACGCAACTACCCCCAATGTTCCAAGGAGACATCAGGGCCAAGCAGCAACGATTGAGTGGTCACAGGTATGTGTCAGTATTCAACTTTGCATCAGGTTTCTACGCTGTTGAGATCCCAGAAAATGGCGACCGTACTTCGCATTCTTCGTGGACGGACGAGGATACTTTGGTACAAACGAATGGCAATGGGATGGACGGGAGCACCGACGGTGTTCTCTGCAACAGCAACACGCTGCCTGCACGATATGCTAGCAGACGACACCCTAGAACTATTCGTGGATGACGGAGTGCACGGAGACGACGCCTTCAAAGGGATGATAGCAAAACTACGGTGCACGTTCATACGCTGCAGACAACACAATTTATCTTTGTCGCCAGTCAAGTGTCAGCTGTTCATGACAGAGACAACATTCGCAGGAGCAATGGTAGGACCAAAAGGAGTCCAGCCGGACATAGCGAAATTGTCGGCGGTCGTCAACTGGAAACAACCAGACACGGCACTCAAACTAGCGTCGTTCCTAGGGCTAACGGGTCATTTCAGAGATCTCATTAAGGGATACGCCAAGATGGAAGGTCCATTACGGGACCTCATCAAGGAGGTGGAAATTCCCAAACCTGCATCAAAGCCACATACCGCAGAGCAATGAGTAACTACAAGCTAGCAGGCAGATGGGGACAGCGACACACAGAAACCTTTCTGAAGCTAAAAGTCGCACTAACCAGCCAGCCAACGCTGCACGCACCACGGTATGACGGCACACCTTTCATAGTAACGACGGATGGGTGTCAAGAAGGGTTTGGCGCGGTGCTGACACAGAAAGTCAAGATCCAAGCTCCAAGTGGCAAGGCAGTCTACCGAACGGTGCCAATAGCGTTTGCATCGAAGTGAACATCAAAAGCTGAGAGAAACTACAAGCCATTCTTACTTGAATTTGCCGCACTGAAATTTGGATTAGACCGCTTTTCAGATATAATATGGGGCTTCCCAGTCGAGATCGAGACAGACTGCAAAGCGCTCAAGGATGTCCTAGCCAATAGCAACATATCGGCAGCACATGCGAGGTGGAGAGACGGAATCATCGCACACAACATAGTAGCAGTACGACACGTACCAGGACGCTTCAACGTGGCAGCGGATGGACTGAGCCGTCAGTGGGACGATGTCGAACGCACGGACGAAGAAGATGAACAGTGGACGGTCAGCCCAGACCCAGAAGCAACATCGGGATTGGTGAACGACATATTTGCCATCAGCAAGCTCCCAAAGGACAAGCAGGACCTAAGGGAACACTTCAAGGCCAAACCACTCTTTCTACAGGTAGTCGACGCGATTCTCAATACAGACACTAACACGTCTATCAGGGACCGCAGTAGAGCAAGGCACCGTGCAACACAGTACCTCATAGAACAAGGAAAGCTGTGGCGAATACACGGAGGCACAAGTGTTAGACCACGACACAAAGTAGAATGCATCACCCGAGAAGAAGCTTGTGAAAAAGCAAAGCGCTTGCATGAAACAGGAGGACACTGGGGTAGGGACGCACTGAAAATCGCGCTCACAGATAAATACTATTCGCCAAAGATGGACGTATCGGTAATGAAGGCAATACAAGAGTGCGCGAAATGCAAGAACTTCGGTGCTCCGAAGCTAAACGCGTTGCTCGAACCGATAACACGTCGACACCCCTTTGAACTGCTCGTCGGAGATTATCTCTCAATGCCAACGGGAAAGGGCAGGTATCACACATTGGGCCTATTCCTAGATACTTTCTCGCAGCACTTATGGGTAACGAAGTTCAAGACGGCAGGAACAGCAAAAACGACAACCGACAGCCTAGCCGTCATCTTCAATAACTTCGCCCCAGCGGAAACGTTCATGACGGACGGGGGAAGACATTTCAACAATGAGACGGTCAGAGAGTATTGTGCTAAGTGGTCATGTACACATCACGTTGTAGCAGCCTACTCACCCTGGATCAATGGACTAGTAGAAGGCACCAACAAACTACTACTCCACATACTCAAACGACTATGCGCACCTGACGTGGGTGAGGATAACGGCTCAGAGGAGGAATGGGAAAAACTTCCCAGAACGTGGCCGGACCACCTCGATGACGCCGTCCGTGCACTGAATAACCGACTACTACCATCCCTCAAGCTCACACCGAAGGAACTCTTACTCGGGTTAGTAGTTGACACGAAACGCACAGAGCTAACGCACAGCACGACAGAACCACTCGCCGGGGACGCAGCAATCCACATGGCGTACGCAGCGCAACAACGACTCGACGGATATGACGAAGCCGTCAAACACGCCATCAAAAGGAAAATGACCTTCAACCGTCGAGCACTAAAGCGGCACCAGGCAGAAGTCGTATTCACGCGTGGACAACTCGTGCAAATATATAGGAGCAACCTAGACTACACCTTCAAGACAGAGCGGAAAATCTTGCCTAAGTGGTCGCAGCCTTACAGAATAGCGTCACGACTAAGAAATTCTTATAGGCTGGAAACGCTATCAGGCACTCCTGTTGCGGGGGAGATCAGCGCGCGGCGCTTACGGGCCTTCACACCACGAGAAGGAACACAGCTGTATGCAGATCAACAAGAGTACATGAGGAAGCTATGAGAGAGTGGAGAGGAGAGAGAGAGCGAGGACGTAGTAGGGGGAACAGAGAGAGACATAACGGAAGTTCGAGAGCATGCAAACGAAGAGGAGGACAAAGAAGACTGTACCATACCAGGAGGACCACCAAGGGAGCCACAGAGATGAGGAGTGTAGAGAGTGGTCGTAGACGATGCGGATGTCGTCATTTTTCAAAGGGGGCACATGTAGTAGGGGAGTCAGGGGAGGTCGCAGGAGGATTAGTCAGCAAGGGTAGAGCACGGACGTGGAGGCGCACATGTACAGTCAACTGGTGACATATACGACCAGGGCACATGAGGTTCACTGCTACAACGGTCCTAGAGATGAGAGATGCAGAGAATGGGCGGATTCGGATGACGAGTATGGTGACCAATGATGTATAGCCCGGGTAGGGGAAATATCAACTTTTTTTTGGCTTAGCTGATGATATCCCATAAGAACTTCTGTATGAAGCAGTGCAAACGTCTCGGTGCTACGTGTTGCAAATATCTGTCACGCATGCACCGTTTTCGCGGAGCCTCGCATTGAGTGCGCCCTCCCAATGCCAACTTCGTCATGTCTCTGTAGTAACAGGTGTGATCCCTGCTTGTCAAAGTCAGCTGGAGTTAGCAACTGCGGTTTTAGTTGCGAGGTGATATGAGAACAGCCGTATTCATTCTCTTAGTTTACCCTGTTCAGGTCCCATTCGCTCAGGACCTTCAGTTGTTTCTTGGAGTGGAGTTCCTCGTTTGCAAGTATGTAATTGTACTTGTCGCTGAGATGTGGTGCCCTGCCAATTCGAGGAAACATCTTCGGTGGGCGCGCGTCATCCTCGATGACGACAAAGGTTGAAGATCTAGTTCACTGTTTGATTATGGTACGCCGTGGTTGCAGCTGGAGAGGGGCAGAGAGCACTTGGAAGGCTTGGTAGTAAGCTCAAACTAACCCCCACTATATACTGAACGAACTTGAAGTTTCATGCTTCCTTCATAACATGATGCGCAGGCTCGCAGCTGCCACAGGATGCAGCCTAGCGGGAACCCTGATGCAGTGGTACATTATTCCGTCCAAGCTGAGAATGTTTCGAAGATTAGTACTGTGGTCAATTTGAAGGACGCATTGAAAGATCTAATTATGCGGAGGCCCCCTGACGTGCCAACCAAAATTTATAGGAGGGTGAAAACTCGCTGACTACGCAGTATGTAAGCATCAAGTTGCTGAGACATTTCCTCTCGTTCACCTGTCTTCCACCTCCTAATATCGACCGACACTATGCAGAAGGAACTTGCTCAACTACGAACAGAACTGGACAGAGTACGGAAGAGAGAAAGTGAACTGTTGCTAGAATTATTCGACGCTCGTGCTGCCACCGAAATACAGAACCAAAAAATCCGCGACTCGATCGCCAGAATCCAGCCAATAGCGGTTATTGGTCATCTACCTACAGATGTGCTCTCTCGGATTCTCTACTTCGCTTTGTACGTGACTCATTGCAGAGAGTGGGTGCGGCACCCTCTCCAGAAACGACAATTCGCGGGCGTATCTCGCCGATGGAGAGACGTCATTTTGAACAGTCCATCTTTATGGACTGCTATCTGCGTGTGTCCTAGCTGGTCGTTATCGTACGTGGAGCAGCATGTGGCAAGAAGTCGCGAACATCCGCTTGACATTACCATTCGCAATTGGTCGTCTTTCAGCAGTATTGGTGCGCACCTTCATCCCATCCGTCGCTGTGCACATCTTTGGCACAGCCTTACCATCTATGCTGGTGTGGAAGTCGCGCGCTTCCTGTTGCGTGATCTCAGCAAGCTATCATTCCCATGTCTCAAAAGCATACATATTCAGAGCACTGGAGATTTTGATGCCGAATTTCCCATGGCGGATAACACCCCTGCCCTTGAACAACTACTTCTCAAAAATTGTCGCCCTCCAGTCCCGCTGCTTCCTTCCTTAGCAAAACTGACAACACTCATGTTCTACGGAGACATGGATCGATGGCAACTCGAACCGCGATCTATTCACTTACCACTGCTGAGATCGCTCACAATAGACGTTGACAATCCAAACATGCTATTAAAGGCAATCGTGGCTCCAGAGCTCTCGCACTTCGATTACAGGGGACGTAATTGTCGCGAAGTGCCATCAGTCTTTGATGGGCTTCTTTCGCCATTCAACAAGGTTCATTATATTCGTCTCCGCGCGTTGAGTAAGGACCCCGTCGCCACCGTGTGCCGGACGTTCCCCAACGTACGGCACTTTGAAATGCTATACCCCCCATCTGGATTTTTCTATGGCCTACGGGAAACGACTGGCCTTTGGGGCGACCTTGAATGTGTAACTTTCCGCTCTCTACGTGTAAATTTATTGGAAGAGGTAGTCACTGAACTTCAAGCGTGGCTTCAACAACGAAAGCCAACAGCGAAACCGTTACACATGCGGTTCACCTGTATCAAGCATGGTGTCTACTGGACAACGACAGGGAAAACTCTTTCGATGCTCTATGACGCATTACACCATAATTGTACTTTCGAGGTAGACCGGTTCCCATTCACGGAGCGAATAAGGATGACTTCTTTGACTCGCACACTTCATTTGGTGCGCAAATTCACTGTATCTTCGTCGCGCCTCTAATGCTCTTACCTCAAACTCTACAATGCAGGATCTACCACATGTTCCACCTTGCGTTGTCAACATGCACTTAGAGCAGGGTACTCCCTCGTGGGAATCGATGGATGATTTTCAGAAGGTACTGAAAAGTCAGTCTAGTGATTTCAGTTACGACAGCGATTCGGATGACGATTAGAGTGATCACTGGTATGTACCTCAAGAGGGCGAAATGTCGATTTTTTTCGGGCAGGGAGATCCACGTCACAGATGCGCATTGGTGGCAGGCAAGAGCTACAAGGAAGGGATGTGGTAGACAGTCCATAAGTGACTCGTTGTTTTATGCCATATATTTGGCAGCTGTTCGAGAGGAACGCCACCACTCCCTTGCCGCCCGACGCTGGATTCAGTGTCACTGTACCAACTCGTCTAAGCATGCGGCCGAGCGGTCATAATTGACATTGACGATGCAATACGCATGGGAACATGTCAACCCTAATATACATGCTTGGATACTCAGATTTACTGTGTTCAAAGGTGCCGGAGCACTCGCCTTTCCGTGTTTTAACATATGAGGTTTGTTCCAATGCCAAGATTCCAGGTTTCCAAAGCGAACACAGGACATATTGAGAACACCTCGCGACACAGTAAAGCTAGTCAAGTGGGGCAATAATCACAGATAGGATCACAAGGAACACTAGAACCGACGGGCACCGCTGCTTCGCTTCTCTAACATTTAGAGAAACGTTTCTAGCGAAGGGGTGCCGAGGAGAAAATCTACATGCATGAGGGAAGCGAAAATGGATGGGCTGCCAGAGACGGTTTGACTCACAGTGATGGAATCGATGATTGTCTCTAATACTGTTGTTGATCATGTAAGTACGAAGATATAGAGGATGGGGAGAGGGAAATTGTCAGGGCGTAAACGAAATTCGTACATTCACACCTGTAATTCGCAATGAGACATTCGATTTCGCTTCATGTCACAGAGTAATAACACTAAGTCGACGTGATAGCAATCACAAGTAGCATGTGAAATGTGAATAGATGAATCGGAAAGTTCAAATGCCAAAAAGGAGAGGTCAACCAGTGTGTCCTTTTATCGTTCGGGGCGCCGATCGTTTGCGTTGTAATATCGTTGTAATATGTAGGATAATCTGCATAGCAGTGACCCCATAGTGTTGTGAGCAAGTAATACACACGCGAATGCGGCAAAAGGAGAAGACGGGCCCCACTAAATTTCACATCGTCGCCCTTGCACATCCAGTAGAGCCAGTGACTTCACAGCCCAATCACCATCTCAGCTGCTCCTGTAAATTCTGCTTCTCGTCAGTATCCTCTAGCACCCTGATCTCTTATATATTTTCACTGATTCCCCTACTGTCAGCCTTCAAATGAGTACTACACCATGGAGACTGAGGAACTTACTCAACTGCGGACCGAACTGGACAGAGTACGGAAGAGAGAAAGTGAACTGCTGCAAGAATTGTTCGACATCCGCGTTTCCGCTGAGATACACAACCAAAAAATCGACAATATCACCAAATTAATGCGGCCAGTAGCAATCATTGATCACCTACCTGTAGAAGTGTTTTCCCGGATTCTCCACTTCGCTCTTCATGTGGCTCGCGACAGTGAATGGAGCCTGCACCGTCTGCAGAAAGGACAATTCGCGGGTGTATCTCATCGGTGGAGGGACGTCATTTTGAACAATCCATCGTTATGGTCTGCTATTTGCCTGTGTCCTAGCTGGCCCTCGTCATACGTGGAGTTGCATGTAGCAAGGAGCCACCAACATCTGCTTGACATTACAATTCTAGAGTGGTGGTCCTTCAGTGATTTTGGTGCACTCTTTCGCCCCATTCTTCGCTGCACGCGTCGCTGGCGCAGCCTTACAATCCATTGTGTGGTACCCTCCCTACTGCGTGATCTCGGCAGGCTCTCACTTCCTCATCTCAAACACGTACATGTACAAAGCAATCAAGATTTTGATGCCGAATTTCTTACCGCAGATAACACTCCTGCCCTCGAGCAGTTGGTTCTTAAATTTTGTCGCCTCCCAGTCACCCTTTTCCCTTCCCTCGAAAAGCTGACGTCACTCACGCTCTATGGAAAGATAGGTCACTGGGATCTCGGACCACAGCCCATTCGCTTACCATTACTGAGATCGCTCAAAATACAGGTCGACAAGGCGAAGATACTATTGGAGGCAATCGTGGCCCCAGAGCTTCCTCACTTCGACTACAGGGAACTTCCTTCCCTTTGGTTGTCTCCAGATTTTGACGGGATTCTTCCGGAGTTCAGCAGGGTTCACTATGTTTGTCTCCGCTCCCTGACCCGCAAGGACTCTGTTGCAACGGTGTGCCGGGCGTTCCCAAACGTACGGCACTTTAAACTTGGAGAACATGCGTCCGGGTTTTTCCACGGTCTAAGGGAAAATACTGACCTTTGGGGCGACCTTGAATGTGTAACTTTCCGCTCTCTATCGCTAGGTGCCCTGGAAGGGGCAGTTACCGAACTTCAAGAATGGCTCCGAAGGCGGAAGCCAACAGCAAAACCGCTGCACGTGCGGTTCACACGTATCAAGCGTCATCATTACTGGGAGACGACAGGGTATCTTCTTTCGATGCTTTATAACTCGTTGCACGAAACTTGTACCTTCGAGGTTGACCAGTTCCCGTTCACCGAGCAAATGAGGATAACTTCTTCGGCTCGCACACTTCGTATGGTAATGCAAATTGACTCATGGTGAATCTTGGCCGCCATCTTCTCAACTTTATGATGCAGGATCTCCCACATATTCCGCCTTGCCTTGTCAACATGCGTTCAGGGCAGGACGTCTTTTGGCGCGAATCGATGGATGATTTCCAGGATATACCAGAAAATGAATCTAGTGACAGTGAAGAAGATCATGGAGATGGCTATTAAGGATGATTATTGGTAACTCGAGTCTACTGAGTTCGGGTTACCGGGGACATGACGATTTTTGTGCTTAGCCGATCGTAATCCATTGCAAGAAGCAGTGCGACGTGTCTCTGTAGCCTATGTGGTCCCCACATGCCACTCAAAGGAACCGCGGTTTCAGTCGTGTGCGTGGGGTGATGTAAGGAGAAGCCCATGCCACTTGGTGCGAGAAATGTGCAGGGGGTTGCCTGATCGGGAAGGCCGGCTGCATGCCGCCAGGGGGGGGGGGGGGGGGCGGGGCAGGCAACACTCTAAGTAAGTTATTCCCATCAATTTTCACCATAGCAAGTGGTGGTTAAATACATTGCACAGCAGCGAGAACGGGGGATTGAACTATAAATGGTCCATCAACCGTATTAGTTGTGGTGACACAATGGATATCTTATGTAATCGTAGTGATCTTTGATATGTGCTTCAACCCTTGTTACAGTGGTTCAGCTGAAATGGCCCCTCTTTTTGAAAATTTCCGATTTCTTTGCTCAGTGACATGTGCCGAAGTAAACAAGACGTGATACTAAATTGTACAGTGTAAGACAATAGGAGAAAGCTAATAGGGGTGTGATATGTAAAAGGGATAGAACTCCCCACGCTCAACTCTCGTCGCTGTCGCATATCCATAGCGACTCCGCAGCCCAATCAACATCTCAGCTGCATCTACAAATTAGTTTCCCTCAACGCCTCACGCATTTCGCCTCATTCACCTACCTTCAGCCCTAACGAGTACGCTATGGAGGAACTTGCCCGACTGCGAACCGAGCTGGACAGACTGCGCAAGCGAGAATGCGAATTCTTGCGAGAATTGTTCGACGTCCGTGCTGCCGCCGAAATTCTGAACCAAAAAATCGATGATATCGCCAAATTAATGCAGCCAGTAGCAGCCATCGATCGCCTACCTGTAGAAGTGTTCTCTCGGATCCTCCACTTCGCTCTTTACGTGGCTCACGACAGGGCATGGGGCATGCTCCATCCCCAGAGACAACAATTCGCAAGCGTATCTCGTTGGTGGAGGGATGCCGTTCTGAACACTCCATCTTTATGGTCTGTTATATGCGTGAGTGTTAGCTGTACCGCATCATTCGTGGAGACGCAAGTGAAAAGGAGTCGTGAACATCCACTTGACATTACAGTTCGCGACTGGTGGCACTCCACTGGATATGATGCCCTCCTTCGCAGTACATGTCGTTGGCGCAGCCTTACCATTGGCTACGTGGACAACTCTCTACTGCTTGATCTCAGCAGGCGATCGTTTCCACGTCTCAAACACGTCTATATCCAAAGCTATGGAGAACGTGATGTCGAATTTTTCACTACAGATAACACCCCCATCCTCGAGAAATTAGTTCTCGAATATTGTTGCCGTCCAATCACCTCACTTCCTACCTTGGAAAAGCTGACAGCGCTCACGCTCTACGGAAACATAGATGACTGGCAACTCAAACCGCAGTCCATTCACTTACCATTGCTGAGAACGCTCGCGATAGACGTCGACAATCCGAACATGCTATTGAAGGCAATCGTAACCCCAGAGCTTTCGCAATTCGATTACAGCGGAATCTTTTGTCGCATTCCATTTACTCGTTACGAAGTGCCTCCAGCCTTTGACGGGCTCCCTTCGGTATTTAATAAGGTTCATTGCGTTTCTCTCCGCTCTCCAACGAAGGACTCCGTAGCGACAGTGTGTCAGGTGTTCCCTAACGTACGGCACTTACAGTTGCGAGAATGCACATCCAGATTTCTCTACGATCTACGGGGAAACACCCACCTCTGGGACGACCTTGAATTTGTAACTTTTTACTCTCTACGGGCGAGTGTATTGTACGCAGCAGTCGCAGAGCTTCAAGAATGGTTCCGGCAGCGAAAGCCAACGGCGAAACCGTTGCACGTGCGGTTCACACGTATTAAGCATCGCTGGTGGGAGAAGACAGGACATCTTCTTTCAATGCTTTACGACTTGTTACACGAAAATTGTTCCTTCGAGGTGGATGAGTTCGTACTCACGGAGCGAGTGAGGATGACGTCTTGGAATCGCACACTTCATATAGTACGCAAATTCACTTGTTGCCACCTCTGACGCTCTTATCTCTCAATCTTCACAACGCAGGATCTCCAACATGTACCATCTTGCGTTGCTAACATGCGTTTGGGGCAGGACGTACCTCGGCACGAGTCGATGGATGATCCTCAGGATGTATCGGAAGATGATCCCAGTGATGACGAAGAGGAAGAATCCAGTAGCGATGATTATTGGTAACTTAGGATTAATGAGCTCCGGTTACAAGAGAAATGCTGATTTTTTACTTAGATTATGGTATTCCATCGCAGGAGGTCCCGATAGGACATGTCTAGTCTGCTGTAGCAGATGTGAACCCCGTGGGTGAGGACAAGCACGTGGATACATCTTCATTCTCCTGTTTCTTCAGGACCCATTCTTTCCAAACGCTCAGTCCCTTTTTTTCAGTGTGACATTCCTCGTTTATGTGCAATTATACTTACCACTACTCCTATATGTAAATCATGATAATGATAAAATGCACTGGCAATCAGTCCTCGACCAAGTGCACAGTCATAGATGTATAGATTCCGGACCTACCCTGGTATCAAGGAATTGAAGGAAGCTTTTCGACAGACTCACATAACTAAAATCGCACGTCCAATATCTCGCTCCGTCTTTTCCACGTACACCATGAGTTCCCCTGACCCCCTTAGATCCACCACGATCCCGAACTAGTCCTGTCCCAATATCTCCGATGCTTGTGCTTCGTCGACACCGGGGTGTTCATCATCGGTGAGGACGTGTAAATAAGAAGGGTTGGTAGATGTCGAGTTCGTAGGCGAAGAAGGGATAAATGAGATGCTCACGCTGGACGGATCTAGTGCGGTGCCCAGGGTCTCTGAGCCTGTGGAGGACAGGATGCGACCCCAGCTAATGTGAAGATGGACGTGGGAGGAAGGTGTGTGTGAGTAAGATATAGAGTAGAAGGACAATTGTACTTACTTGACGTCTTCAGCGTAGATAGCCGTTTTGACGGGTGCAGATGTCGAGATCAGTCGAAGCGACGCAGTGCGCGTCTGTGTACGATGTTGTGTTAGACTATGAATCGGTGTCCACAATGCTGTGGGGGAAAATACGTACCTCGACAGATACTTCCACAAACTTGGTCGCACCTTTCCCATCCCTCACGACCAGTTGCGCTAGATGTGCGTTCTATGAACCGCTATGAACAATGCTGTGCGGGGAAACTGGTTGACCGATACTTCTACCAACTTGGTCGCACCTTTTTCGCAAGCGTTGTCAATTTATCCTAAAAAACGTGATATGGTTCCGGATCTGTCCCTTCATCGATCTCCTCCATCTTGCTACTCCGCTCTATCGGTACGCCTGCCCCATTTGCCAGAGCGATGATCGTGTCATTGGTGGACATGTCCCCGACCACGTAAGTCCAAGGCTTATCTCAACTAACATGCGTTATTACACACAATGTCATGCCCTGATCAGCCTTGTCAGCAAAGCTGTGGGAAGGAATCAAACAGTATTTTTTGCAACATAGTTCTAAGTCATCGCACTACAACCAGGTTAGCGAACACTTACTGAAGTGGCCACATACTGCAATACCAATTTGGGTGATCGAGTGGGACGTATCTTGCCAACCTACCTTACAGTAAATTAGGGGCAACAACGATATGTCTTGTTATTTCGTCCATCCAAACTTTGAAATTATGGGACTCCCAGGTTCGCACATCATTGGGCAGTAGTCCAAGGTATTTCGCTATGTATAGGGGAAATGAGCAGCGAGTCATGATCATCAAACAGCGGAGTGGTCCTCACGAAAGTCAAGAGTGCACGCAGTGAGTGCTTATCGTAGGCAGTATGTCGATGCTGTAGGCTGTGGGCATGAGGCCAAGTACTTATTAATGATAGGTGCCGGGGTGCCTCGTCACGAATGCCTCGCTCCGATACACCTGGGATACGCAGCTTAGGTTTTCCTTGAGTGGGTTGGCATCGATGGTTCAATGTGCGGGATTGAACCAGCGGTGATTAACTTGCAAAAGCTTCTAGGTTCACCTCAAGCACGAACAGTCGCTCATTTTACCTTGACAGGAAGAGCCTGATAGAAGCAAGACAGTTTTCCAGATGGTTGTCACTGTGCAGGCGCTCCAGATGGCTACTGATCGGATCCACAACACCATGAGTTCTTTCGCTGGAATCTGTGTGACCAGTCTATTTTGACAAGCGCTTTTGGCGAGCGAATAAGATAGACACTTGAACCAATATTACACCGTCACATAGGGTGTGCAGCTGGCCTTGCCATATCCAGCGATGTCCAGCTAAGGATGCAGGTCGTGACCACGTAGCAACACAGAAAAACCACTGCAAGAAGCGGTCCAACTTTGTTATGTGGTTTGGGCACCAATGTATCATGTTAATCTCACCACCATCACGTTCCCTCACATGAACTGTGGAAGCGAAGAGTCTAACCTGGAATTTTTGCCACTCCCGTAAATATCGTGAGGCCCGTGTCGAAGTAATTAAGCAACAGCCCAAGGAAAGCAATCGCAAAACTAAAACCCACTTTGCTTTCTTACGCACCCCAGGGAAAGACCTTCCTGGACACATATACGATAGGCACCTTGCCCGAAGATAACCCCTCCTTGCAACAAAAGAAGGATAAGATGATAGTGTAGGAAGAGTGGCACGGCCTAAGCAGCGGCCGGTGGAGTCATCTAAACCCCACATGTGTATGTCACGGGGCTCCAGAACGCGAAGGAAGGCTCGAGGCCTGCAAAGGCATGTAATGGCCGTTGGTCTTCTCTCATTTCCATTTCATGCCTAGTTGATGAGCGCCATCAATCAAGGAGGCGGTCGTATCAGAATTGAAAGTATCCTACATCGCATGTAAATTATAATACTACGTACCTGCAGGATGGTTCCAACTGCTCCTGAGGACTCGACAGCTTGCGAAAACAAACTTGAATCATGTCGAAAGCCTATAAAAGTTCTACTTACTCTGCTATTCGTTGACACTTGCGTGCTGCAGTACGACGTCAGCACCTTTTCCTGGTGACAACTTGATTGTTTAAAATACTTACATATTAAGAAAAAACCATCACTACATACCACAACGTTACTCAAGTCATCATTACATTCGATCATGGCTCCCTCCGATGATGACGAGAGGGCAATTTTTGAGAAATTCGTGAGCGATGTGATCAGGGGTTTTTTCAGTCCTCCGTAGTACATGCACGACATACACAATTTACGTTTATGAACAGTGAGGGTGCCCATTTTCAGTCCGCTTGTACATATGACTTCGAAGTACTTCGCTTTCTGAGTGGTAAACCACTACCAAGCAAGGTTGGCGCTGCCAGCAGCGGCACTTCCCGAGTAAGAAATCAAAGCATAAGTACTAAGGCTTACATAAGCAACACTTTCCGCTATACTGCCGAAAAACTCATTCTGACGTACTGAACTACTATATACTAGCGCATGATATACGATCATGAGCATGATCATATCGGATGATCCAAGTACCATGAACGCAGACCAGGCTGCAGCTGTCAAGTATAATACAATGCCACAGACACTCTTGTTAGCCTGTCCTCTCTCATTCCCTCCTGACTATGGTCTCACTCACAGTCCTCCTCGCGCTGTCTGTCTTTCCCTCCGTGCTGGCAGCACCCAAACTTGTTCCCGACCCAATCCACGTCCCCTTGCTCAGACGCAGCCCTCACAACGTCGAGGACCTTCCAAAGGCGCTCGCGGCCCTCAAATCGAAGTACCGCATCGGTTCGTCCGCATCGAAGAGGTCTGGAAACTCTGCCTCCATACCTATCATCGATGAGGTGCGTAGACTCCCCTTTCTTTTGAACCCCGACCAGACCAGGATCATCCATATCCTCTATCAGGATAACGACTCCAGCTACTCCGGAGCAATCACCATAGGAACCCCGTGCGTATCATTCATGAACACACCTATCTGTGGGTCCTTACTAATTATTGATTCCCCTAGGCCCCAAACCTTTCAGGTCATCCTCGACACAGGTCAGTCTTTCTTTCTCTCATACCAGAGCCTACGCTCTTCTCATCGCTACCACCTACCAGGATCATCAGATCTTTGGGTCGTCACGACGTCATGTACAAATTGTACATCGGATCAGCCTCCCTTTGACCCCTCCAAGTCGTCGTCTTACAAGGCCTCAACCTCCCAACTAACAATCAATTATGGATCTGGCTCGGTCAACGGTACCGTCGCCGAAGATACAGTCAGCTGCGGTGGGTTCACCATCCCTACTCAAGAGTTCTGTATGTCACCCCTATCCTCTTGTCCTCTGCTTTCCCGACGTCTCTGAAATGTTCTCCTCCAGTGGCGGCAACAACCATTAGTGACAACTTGCTCCCTTCCGGTGTATCGGGCATCATGGGTCTTGGTTTTGAAGCTATTTCTGGCCTCCACACAACTCCGTTCTGGCAAGCGCTGTACAACGCAAACATGTTGGCTGAACCCCTCTTCAGTTTCTACCTCCAACGATGGATTACTTCTTCCACCGTAATACCAGAAGCACCAGGTGGCTCTCTCACTCTTGGTGGAACTAACCCCAGTCTTTACACGGGTGATATCGAGTACATCAACATGCCTAGCGGATCGACACCTTCGTATTGGTTGCAGGAAATTAGCAGTGAGTTTTCCGAGTCAACACGCATCGGAGGAGTCATTGCTATATACGTATTTCCAGCCATCACGGTCCAGGGCCAGTCGCTTCAAATATCGTCCAGTCAAGGTCTCGCCGCCATTGACACGGGAACTACCCTCATCGGCGGTCCATCCTCGATTGTATCAGAAATTTGGTCCGCTGTGCCCGGTGCAGAAGCTCTTTCTGGCCAGTACGCCGGCCTGTATGCTTTCCGTACGCATTTCCGCCTGCTCATCGCCTTTGGCTCTCTTACTCATCCCCCACGCAGCGTGTACTACGACTGTGACCGTCTCGATCTCGTTCGGTGGGACAACCTGGCCCATCAATTCTCATGACATGAACCTGGGCGAAGTCAGCACCAGCTCTAACGGTACGCTAATGTGTGCAGGAGGCATCTTTGACATCGGAAGCAACATTAGCGTTGACCCGGGCTTTCCTGCGTGGCTCGTGGGCGATACCTTTCTCAAGAATGTTTACACCGTATTTCGAGCTAACCCACCCTCCGTGGGTTTCGCGTCACTTGCGACTGGGTTGAATCCAAGCGGTACGTGCTATGTATAAAATTTACCTGCATCTGTTAACAGGTTTTTCTGGCTCTAGTCTAGCCTCTGCTACGGGTGCAAGCGGTATCTTTGGCTCAACAACCTCGAGCAGGTTGCCATCAAGTGTCTCGGCACCTCTGGCCTGACGGCATATGCACCGATGTGACATCTTCGAGATTTTGATACCTCAGAAACCATTAGGATAAACAAGCTAGACCGGACTGAATGGACTCTCCTCGTTTCGTTGGCTCACTTGCGCAAGAACACTGGCCACCGTACCCTTCATCCAATTTCAGATGATCTCACTCTACATGCGCTCCATACATTCGTTACAAGCCATGTGTGACAGTTATTCCCTACCTTGCTGGAATCTTGATTTATCTACGTAAGGTACGCTACCGTGTGGTCAGTCCCCCTGTTTTGGACTGTGTTGTGAGTAGTTGTACGTGAAGTAGCCTTGTGCCAAAATTCAAAACCGTAAACTTGCATAGAGTGATGGCACTTTTCTCCCATAATTATCCCCAGTGATGCCATTCTACTAATCACTTCATCGGTTCTGACCACGATGGGTCTGACATTCAAATTCTCGCGCATACACACGCGTATTTGAGACGCAAAGCGGAAGCAGGGATGGTAAGCAGTCCTCTATTTCAATGGAGGGCAGTCAATAAGGTTTATGGGTGTATCGGTTAGATATGCAAGGTCTCGTTGGTTTGAACAAAAAGTTGCCGGCAGACCCGCCGCAGTGCTACCTATTAGAAAGTGGTACTGGATTCGACAGAAGGTCGCTGTTAGTGTATGGACATTTTACAGGTTTCCATTTCACACTGAGAATTTTTCTTATTTAGAGATTTGGCACTTTGGACTTGTGGCATTTCAGACTCGGACATTTCACGCTTGGGAGTTCGGCACGCAAGAGAGAATGTGAACTTGTACAAGAACTGTGGGTCGTTCGTGCTGCTGCCGAAAATACAAAGCGAAAAAATCCATGACATCGTCAAAACGTAGTCAGTACCGGTCATCGATTGCCTACCTGTAGAGGCGTTCTCTCGAATTCTCTACTTAGTTCTTTCCGTGACTCACGACAGAGCGTGCGACCTGCACCCTCTCCAGAAACAAAAACTTGCAGGCGTATCTCGGTGGAGAGAGGTCGTTCTGAACACTCCATCTCTTTATGGACTTCTATGTATCTGCGTGTGTCCTAGCTGGCCCTCATCATTCGTGGAGATGCATATGGCAAGGAGTCGTGAACATCCACTTGACAGTACAGTTCTCGAGTGGTGGCAGTCTGTCAGAGTTGACGCCCTCTTTCGCAGTACATGCCGTTGGTGCAGCCTTACCGTCGGCTCTGTGGACAATTCCCTATCTCAAATATCTCCATATATCACTAGAAACCTAATTTTATGCCAAGGTAATATATTCATCTGGCAATAAGCATAATGTACTAAAAATGTGTAAAATGTCATATATAGCATTATAACACTTTAAGCCTTGTGTCAAAACTATATTGGATATGGCATGTTGCTGCTCGAATCAAGAAGATAGATCTGGCAACATCAAATGCCAAATGTTAGTTATTCCATCACATAATAATCTCAATAATCTATATATGGTGTGGTCTTGTCTGTCAGACACAAAAGACGACACCAATAGTTTTATTGACCACATAATAATAATTTGTTTAACTACTATTTACTTATCAACAACTATATATAGATTACTCTAGGATGGAACTTGTAGAGCCTCACAGCCCTTGCCCTGCTTAGGGCATGCCTGACACTGCAAGTAGGTTTTCCACAATAACTGTACTTACCCACGACCCAATGGAAATGACAAAGACATACCAGATTTAGACATATACAATAAAGCTTACCTAATTTAGGCATATCTTGTTCAGACTTACCTTTAAGTTCATGGACCCTGACTCTAACTCAGAGGATCGAAGTCAGAGGCAAGAGTGAAGAACTCAAAAAGGCTCTTCCAGCAGGGATTATATATATTGTATGGAAAGCCAGAGCATCATGCTCCCCTGGATTCGGATTTCAGCGGAATGGATTCCGGATTTGGGAGTTTGGCACATGAGGACCTCGGGTACCACTGTTGGTAGTTTTACTTTTCTAATTTGGGAATACCACTTTCTTGACTTGGGACTTTGGGACTTCAGCATTTTGAACTTTGGCATTTCAGACTTGAGATTTGGGAGTTTTGTATTTGAGACTTTGAAGTATTGTACTTATGACTTTGAGTTTCTGTACTTAGGATATGGGCATTTCGTACTTGAGCTGGGCCAGTTAAGATACAGCAGCATGGTCAATTGAGACAAGCCAGGTAAGACATAGCAGCGCAGTCGATTGAAAAATCCATTCCTCACACCACCCATGTAATAATATTCATCTGACTCATCAAAGAGAAGCTCTCAATCTTCACAAAGTGGAAGGGAATTATCATCAGTGGGGGAAAAACACTAGACGATTGAAGGACAGTGATTGCATTTGCATGCTCGCATATCATCTGCAGAGGTCACGGTAGAAAGTCCCACACCTTCCTCGACCTAGCAGGGTACCCTGTCAACATGGTAGAATAAAAACGAGACCTGAAAACGTCAGCAAAGCTCATAGCAAGTGGCACACACACTGGGGTTGTGCCACTGCTGTACAGTCACTGCAACTGCTCTCGACACCTGCCAAACTCCTCGACTCATATGTTGAATTTTCTATATTACAGGTCAAGCCACTGACATGAAACCATAGTGTTACTAGCAGAGAATGTGGGTTACCGTGCATATGGGAGGCACAACAAGCCATGGCAGGACAAATGGCTGCTATCTGTATGAATGTGCATGCCCACAACACCATCTTGCATGCCATACTGGAATGCATGGCCACCCGATCGCAATACAAGGCGAAACATGCCATTACTGGCTGACAGCGAGGGTCAGCACACTGAACAAGAGGTGAAACGAAATGAGGTGCTGCCTGAGCCACCTTGAACTGGCATCATGCACTTAGGCAGGACCTTCACAGTCACCCATGGACATGGAAAATAAAAATGGGCACTGAAATCATCAGTGATTCATACAAGGCAAAGCACTCACTGTGCCCAAGTGGCCCCCAGGCAGCTACTGTGACACCTCTCGACATGAACAGATTCAGTCCAAAATAATTTCAGGGTGGTCCTTGATACTAAGTGCATGCTATGATGGGGCTAACACTGCAAGCATTTCACAATTTTTCATCCCAAAATATGCTGAAAAAATTGAAAAAAGAGATACTCTTTTATTTCAGCTGTTTTCAAAGAAAAAAGGTGAATATAATGTAATGTTTTCTTTGTCTTTTCTGCCAAAAAACATGAATTAATGGTAATGCCCATTAGGTTCTTCACTAATGGGTATTAGCATCAATCAATGTTTTTTAGTAAATCATGCAAAGAAAACAAAGTGTTATTATTGCCTTTTCTCTTTGAAAACATGTGTCAAAAAAGAGTATCTCTTTCTTCAATTTTTTCTGCATGTTTTCTCAAGAAAAATTGTGAAATGCTTGCAGTGTAACAGCGCCAGAAACATTCAAATGGGAGGAGACACATACCCTGATGAGCATATACATGCTCTTGCTGCCATTTCGGCCTTTCGACAACTCTGGGAACACCTGAAACCACCCTTAGGTCTTCCAAACTATTACCAGCAGCAGGGGGTGCCTCCAAGGTGGACTTGGAATGATGGCGACCCTTCTGACAGTCAAAAACAGCAGCCTCACGACCATGGTACAAGGCTGGAGTGTGTGCACTACACAGGGACTACTGAAACAGGAAGTTGCTACATTGCAGCACAGCAAACACGACCACACAACATTCGTTACACCACAGGCTCAAAGCTCACTTGCAGTAGAAGCTACACTTGTTTGTTGAATTGTTTTTTGGGTATACATTCATTTTGAGTTATATTTTAAGCATTCCTACTTATCACACAGTGGTGCTTCAGGGGGTGTGTTGGAAATTGAATCACCTCACATGTCATCTGTATGACACCGTGTTTGGTGCGAGCATTTGGTTGCTTACATAAGCACTTCGAGCGCACATAGAGTACAGCTTTTACACTGTTCCCTACGTATGTAGTTGAGTCACTACCGAGGCCACCTACAGCACCCTTTCAATAGTGTGTACTTGAGACAGTTGATTCAGATGCAACAGCTTGTCTTTTGTATTGTATTGAATGCATGTGTTGGGGAAACCTGAGGCCTGTAAAAAGTGTGAACATGAGATGTCAGTGTCAATTAACCCAGCTAAAATGTTGCAGGTACAAAATGCCCAGGTCCTATGTACAAAACTCTAAAGTCGTAAGTACAATACTTCAAAGTCTCAAATACAAAACTCCCAAATCTCAAGTCCGAAATGCCTAAGTTCGAAATGCCAAAGTCCCAAAGTCCCAAGTCAAGAAAGTGGTATTCCCGAATTAGAAAAGTAAAACTACCAACAGCGGTACCCGAGGTCCTCATGTGCCAAACTCCCAAATCCGGAATCCATTCCGCCGAAATCCGAAGTCTGGGGGAGCATGATGCTCCGGCTTTCCATAATATTGTATGTACTGTACAGTTATTAGTGATTATTTTCCATGCTTTGACCATTTCCACAAATGGACAAGTACAAAATATTCATTAAATGACATGTGGTTACATTATGCTTGTCTTGGTAACCCAGATATATTACATATATATTGGTATATCATTTGGCTCAATGTGTGCTACATATGACCAATCAATCACCTTGAGTTACCCATCACTGCAAGCATTTCACAATTTTTCATGCCAAAATATCTTGAAAAAATTGAAAAAAGAGATACTCTTTTATTTGGGCTGTGTTCACAGAAAAAATGCAAATATAATATTTTGTTTTCTTTGTCTTTTCTGTGGACAAACATGAATTGATGGTAGTGTTGATTAGCTTCTGCACTAATGAGTATTACCATCAATCAATGTTTTGTGGCAAGTCATGCAAAGAAAAGAAAAGATTATTTTTGCCCTTTCTCTTTGAAAACACCTATGAAAAAAGAGTATCACTTTCTTCAATTTTTTTAGCATGTTTTCTGAAGAAAAATTGTGAAATGCTTGCAGTGCATGATATAGCCTTTATATAATTATATTTTGCAATATATTTTGATAACTAACCGATATATTTTGGGAGCAACCACATCATCATACCGCGCTTCAAGGTTTCCTGTGATATATCTGAGACGTTGGAAGTCTTGGCGTCAAATTTCTTTCCGAACACCTCTGACCTCGAGTGATCAATTCTCGAATATTTCCGCCCTCCAGTAACCTTACTCCCAACCTTGGAAAAGCTGACAACACTCACGCTCTGCGGAAACATACATGACTGGCATCTTGGGCCGCAGTCTATTCACTTACCATTATTGAGATCGCTCACAATAGGCCTCAACAAGCCAAGCGTGCTGCTGAAGGCAGTCGTAGCCCCAGTGCTTTCCTATTTCGACCTCAGTTTCTGTGATACAGTTCCTGACCAGTCTTCTTTGGTGTCCAAAAAGGTTCATCGCATTTGTCTCCACTATCCAACTAAGGAATCCAACACGAAGATGTGCCCGGTGTTTCCGAACGTACGTCATCTAGAATTGGAAGAATGCACATCCAGATTTCTCTCCGGTCTATGGAAAAAGGCTGGTCTGTGGAGCGACCTTCAATGTGTAACTCTTTGCTCTCTATGGGTGGATGGGTTGTATGAGCCAGTCGAAGACCTCCTTCGACGGCGAAGCTCTTCCATGTGCGGTTCACACGTCTCAGGCATTTCGTGGAAAAGTCAGGGTACTTTTTTTCGATGCTTTACGACTCGTTACATGAAAATTGCACCTGCGAAGTGGACCAGTCCCTACTCAAGGAGCGAGCGAGGATGACGTCTTGGAATCGCAAACTTCATATGGTATGCAAATTCACTTCTGACGAATTTTCAGTGTGGAAGGACAATTGTACTTACTTGATATCTTCGCCGTAGAGAGCCATTTCAACGAGTGCAGGTGTCGAGATGAACGATGCTGCGTTCTATTCGTGCCTGCATTAGACTATGGATCGGTGTCAACAACGTGGTGGTGGGAAGCACGTACCTCAACGGATGCTTCTACAAACTTGGTCGCGCTTTCCCCGTCTCTCACGACCAGTTCGCTATATTGATATCAAACGCCGTCAATTCGTCCCTAAAAACGTGATAACGGATCCGTTCCTTCATCGATCTCCTCGGCTTTGCTGCTGTGCTCTATCGATACGCCCGCCCCATTCGCCCGAGCGATGATAGTATCATGGTCACCTGTACATCTCCTTGTTTACAGAGATCTGTTCAAGCTGTGGTCAACGGCATAACTCAGAGCACTCTGCAAACTATGCAGCGAGACTGATACAGTATGAGACCAAGGAGGGTATCGTGTAGCGAAGTACAGACTCTGGGCCAGGATGAGTCATTCCAGCTCCCCCGGGCCTGTCGATCCCCGCCGTGTGGTATGTAGAACTGTTGATCTGGAACATCCTCGCCTGAAGTTTTTGAATGTATCTATGGTCATGAATGCGCATGCTGTAGCATCTTATGCAGCGAGTGTAGATGCAAACGCGTATGTTGAGACGGCCTCCGAGTGGTCAAAAGCAAATTGAGAACTTGCTGATTACATAATATACATATGATATCACTTGTGGCTCGTCTTGTCGTGTCTGAGTAGGCGCGTCCGCCGTGTGATATATGAGCCTTGCCTGCCAGTGACCCTCCGCATACGTTTCCAAACCTGCATTCTTAACAACGATGAAGGGTCCGATTGGTGTGTGGATGGCAGCTATGAAAGTCAACACGTTAACGCCGATCACGCCTGTCGACCATCACCCACTGGGGAAAAGGCCATATACGACAAGTAAATGGTTTTTCCTATCACTCAGAATGATTTTCCCCTTTCTTGCATATAAAGCCAGATGCCAGGCGAAACACCTACCGTCATGGGTCATATCCTTTCATTTCATACCTTAACAACGTTAGAATTCACTGGCAGTTGCTGCACATGCTGTAGGGTGCTGGTGCTTCCAATCCCACTATGACTGCCATTCATAGTATCAATTGCTCGATCGATGGCCCGCGGTGGCAGAATCTATCCCATTCCCGTTCACCTGTCTTCCACCTCCTACTATTGACAGACATTGGACAAATACACTATGCAGAAGGAACTTGCTCAACTGCAAACCGAACTGGACAGAGTACAGAGGAAAGAAAGTGAACCGGAACCGCCCAAAGGATTATTCGACGTTCGTGCTGCCACCGAAAAACAGAAAGAAAATCCGCGACTCGATTGCCAAAAATGCAGCCAATAACGGTCATTGACCGTCCACCTGCAGATTAGTACTCTCTCACATTCTTCGTTTTATACGTGGCTCATTACAGCGAGTGGGGCGGCACCCTCTCCAGAAACAAGAATTCGCGGGCGTATCTTGGACGTCATTCTGAACGGTCCATCATTATGGACTACTATCTGCGTGTGTCCTAGCTGGTCGCTATGATACGTGGAGCAGTATGTGGCTGAATTGTTGACCTATGCCCTGAACTTCTATTTGTTGATGGATGCTCCCAAGATTTGATGGGTGTCTTTGGCGTGGCCCGAGATCCAACCGCTATAAATCAAGGGTACGTCGTCATCAATGAAAAGGCTGAATGAGGGA
Source organism: Pisolithus marmoratus (assembly GCA_024613145.1). Taxonomy (NCBI): domain Eukaryota; kingdom Fungi; phylum Basidiomycota; class Agaricomycetes; order Boletales; family Pisolithaceae; genus Pisolithus; species Pisolithus marmoratus. The sequence goes on along the minus strand of JANFAE010000246.1, from coordinate 129,412 downwards.
TCGGCGTGGCTGTCGTACTGAGCTTGTGGAAGTCGTATCCGGGCGGACTAGAGTCATAATAGGAAGTGGAGATTTGGTACTCGCTCCAACACTACGAAAAGACGTATGCCTCTAAGGTGGCTGTATGCACTGGACATTCGCAACCACTCACTTGAGCAGCAGTACTGAGGTGAATGGATCAGCTTCGCATTGTGAGTCAACCTGTTACCACGCAAGGAGAGGAATTCACCAAAAGAGAACGCACCCGCATGCAATTTTTTTCAAGTGAAAAACTCCCATAATACTATACCACAAGTACCTTAGACGGGTGGTATTTCTGGCATTTGCACGTAATGCAGGGCATTCCCAATCCCGGTGTGACCATCTTGACGAAGGAATTTACATTACGTGAAAAAGCCACATGCCTCCCGTTTACACGAGGCAGCGCTTCTTCCCTGTGATCAGTGAGTTAGAGACGACTTGACTATCAGCAAAGACACTGCTGCTCACCGTCTACCCTCCATCATTGATATATTGGGGCGCTTGGTTCGGCAAATAGGGCAGCATGGTGCACACGACCATTGCTTCGTGTACTGTCATCCGGTCCCTTGACTCATACCACAGCCACTGATAAGAGACTACTGGCCACGTGCACAGCACTGCATGGTTAACTATAGTGTTGTAAGTGGATGGACTGGCCACAAAACATGTGTTCTTTTCGCTTGAATCTGCAGGTGACTAGTCTATTTTGACAAGCGCTCGATTGGGCAAGCAAATAAGACGGGGACTTAAATCGATATGTACTACCCCGTCACACAGGGCGTCCAGCTGGCCCTGCTGCGGCATAAGACAGGTGGACAAATCCAATGAGAACCATAAACTGCCGCTCACCAACACGGCGGAAGGACACACTTTCTGACCACCATTCCCAGAGCACCTACTCTTTCACAACACTGAGCATAGGCCGTAACCATGTAATAACAGAAAGAAAACAAGAAGCGGTCCAACTTTGGTACGTGCTTCAAGCGCCGATGAATCATGTTAACCTCGCAACCATCATGTTCCCTCGTATGAACTGCTTCGCAACACCGTCCGTACCACTGGGATGGAGGAGTCTAACCTGCAATTTTTGCTACTGCCGTGAATGTCGTGGGCCCGCTTTAGAGTAATTTAGCAACAGCCCCAGGAAAGTAATCGAGAAACCAGAACGTACTTCGCTGTCTTATGCACTCCATTGCTCAGAAACGTCACGTACTAAGATAATAGCAAACAAACATGGGTAACATGAGAAATTACCATAATAAGCAGCAGCTACGCTACGCGTGCGTCGCTTATGTAATGTTCCCTATAATTTGCTCAGCATCTGGACACCGGAGCTGTACATGGATTCATCATGGAATCTGTACCAAGACGCCTGAAGGCCTCCTCATGGGGCATCTCTGTTTGCATGAAAAACACCCATCGAAGGTTGACAATTATGTACGTATTCATTACCTCGAGGCAACCTCAGGTCGGATCCATATACTGACTTATGAGTCGGAGGAAAACGGACAATGATCATGAAAACGTCCGAGCGTTTAAGAGAATTTCAAATTTCGCAGACTCATGGTCTGCATATGCACGGTGCAGCTTGGGCGCTTACCGAGGGGATATTTAACTGGTCCGTAAGGGCTCTTTGGGTAGCTAGAGCTCCCCCGAAAGCAAGCACAAGTCCCTTCCTCTCGGTTTCATACGTCTTGTTATTCTTGGTTCATGGCAGAGCGTGATTCTAGACAAGGTATGGCTTGTACGTCGAGTGTCTCGGAGTGTCTCATACTCCAATATTATCAGCACCACCGTCAGGGAGGGGGCGGCAAACCTGGAAATGGGTTGCCTATATTACGGCCTGTTATGCATCACATGTCACCCTTATCATCATACATGTCGTGCTGTTGGCGTTGCACGAATTCGAACGGGAGAAAAATGTCACCGTCCCTTCAGGTATTTCGAACGATGTCGCTTCTACAGGAGTCACGGTTATCTTACAGACATTCGGCACTGTAAGTTCTTCTTACATATGCATGCAACCATTTTCCTAAGCAAAATGCCTCATGCACCAGGGGTACTGCATCCTTCTGGTATGGTTAACCCAGCGGTTGTCTGTCCGTCGCGAGCTCTTGCAGTACCAAACACTGACAGCTACCCATGACACGACTGGCGCGTGGAGCGGTCTTGGTGCAGCTCTCAGCACGGTTTGGGATCAAACCAAATTAAAGGCCGCCGCACGTGGTGTGTTCCTTGTCACGCTTTATCTTGCAGGGATTGCTGTTCTCCATATCACCTCAAGTTCGTTGATGAGCCTCGTACCATTCAACAATACGGAAGTGGCCTATGTTACCACACAGTATGAGATGCTAAACTTGGCGGACCTGCCCATCAACTCCTATTGGACCACTGCGACAGCACTCATCCGATCAGTTACGGGTTACCCAGCAATACAAACGATTGGACTGCAGAATGCTACCTTGTTCGAGACGTTGCCAACCGGATCGGGCTATGGACCTACTCAGGTTAAAGCGGTCACATTTAGTGCACAGTGCTACTCTCTCTATAACGTCAGCGCTATTGCGACACCAGGCGGGACCTATAATATATCAGCGAGTAATGGAACCCAACCTCCTGTGACCTATCCCCCAGTCTACGGCTTCTGTAGGTTTTAGTTTAACCTTGTGGCGGAACAGGAATTGATCATATGCCAGATAACAATGTGTCTTACGCGGTTGGTGCAGACGTACGTTTCAGTTAGGTGAACTTAACTTGTTACTCACGTTATGTCAAGGGAAAGACGGTCACGATTCTCACTACGCCACCTATTTTGGACGCGAATCTCGACAGTGGGTCAACCTTTAACATCACTCAGAATGTCCCCACACAAGGTGGCTGTATGTACTGGTCTTTCTTCCGCCTCCATTCTTCTTAAAAGAAGGGTTTGGGATCTCCAGCCAATGAAACAGAAACGATAACGATTCAAATCATGACATGTGTGCTATCGCTAACGAACCAAGCGGCGATTATCAATGCCTCAACAAATGCACTTTTGACCGTCAGCCCCCCATCTCCGTCTCCTAACCCAATATGGACACCTTGGCAAGCTAATTCAACAGGGAATCCTGACCCGCAATTAGATTGGGTACAGCACTAAGGATCAGTCAGATACGTTGATGCTAATGAAACTCATTTACAGTTCGGCAGTGCATGGACCTCGTCTGCTTTAACTACTGACTTTTACGGTCCCATCCGTTGTGCAGAGAGAGCATGCCTGTTGAGCTTTATGGACGAGCAAGTATAAGTATTAGCACTAACAACAGATGGTCATTCTGACGGACGACCGATACAGGTATTTGATGGCGCTCCTAGGCGCGCAATACAATGGTACGACTGTCATCCAAAGCACCCCGACGTTTCCCCGTACGCTGTCTGGCTTTGAAAGCTCTATTGCGGAAGTAGCGAGTGGTGCTGCGTGGGCAGGTGAGTCTATTGATGTCCCATGGCTATTTTTGTGCTGACCGAACTTCCACTGCGAAGTTCTTACTACTTCTGGTTACTACAAGGACTCGACCAATGGAGCCAATGTTGTTAAATCGGATTTCAAGTTACATCTGACTGTGAGCATTCGATCTCTTATCAACCCCAGAAATTCACTCATAGTCACAGATAAATCTCACACAGGTCCGTTTACCACTTTCCTTTTTTGTATTGGCCCACTTATTTCCCCATGCCGTGGTATAATAGGTCTCCGTGGGCCTGTTTTTTTCCATCCTCCTACTGGTGCTGTCTTCCTTCCTGATCCATAGCCCTGCAGTCGGTACACACCACGGTGTAGAGCTATCCTCGTGCGGAATCCTGCAAGTGATATGGCTTTCCAGTTGTCATGATGGAATACGGGGGGAGGTCGCTAATGCGGAGCCGTCTAAGCTCAGAGAGGTTGGTTTACGTTGCACCACCGCATTTGGTGATGGGTCGTCAAGCCAGGACCAGATTGCGCCTGTAAAGGGTCCCTGATACCCCCGAAGGAAAGTGATTGTTCTAGAGAATATATAGTCGTCCTTACTGCCGGAGCATGATGATTCGAACCGAAGACTGATCCTTACTGTTACGCATTATCACCAAGTCTATTGTACCACATCTCGAGGCGTAGTATCTTTCAATGCTTTACAACTCGTTACGCGAAAATTGTACCTTCGAAGTGGACCAGTTCCTATTCAGGGAGCGAGCGAGGATGACCTCTTGGGATCGCACACTTCATATGGTACGGAAATTCACTTCTGGTGAAATTTGGTAGTCACCCCGACGCTCTTATCTCTCAACCTTTACAACGCAGGATCTTCCGAATGTACCACCTTGTATGTCAACATGCGTTTTGGGCAGGACGTACCTTGGCAAGAGTCGATAGATGATTTTCGAGATCTTCCAGAAGATGATCCCGATAACAGCGAAGAGTCCCATTATGGTAGTTACTGGTAACTCAGTCTTACGGAGTTCTGGTTACAGAGAAATGCTGATTTCTTGCTTAAGATGATGGTATTTCATTGCAAGAGGTCTCGATGAGATATGCCTCTGGTGTAGTAGATGTGTTCCCCGTATGCTACCAAATTAACAGTGGATTTGGGTAAGAACAATCACATAGATACGCCTTCACTCTCCCGTTGTTCCCGCAGGTCCCATGCTTTCCAAACCTTCAGTTACTTTTTTTTGAGCGAAATTCCTCATATTTGCGCGCAAACCACCTTTATGTAAATAATGACAATGGTAATAATAAAACGCACTGGCAACCTATCCTCGACCAAGTGCACAGTCATGGATTTACAGACTTTAGTCTACTTGTTCTGGTATCAAGAAACGAAAGGAATGAATGACTGGACAATATCTACGCGCTTGTCTTCTGTGTTTCTGTGCACGCGGACAGATTTGGGGCCGTGCAGTTGGTATATTTGGCTGGAGAGATGGTATACGAGAGTTAGATACATCCGGTCAGAGCAAGTTCTAGACTTGCCTATGCATGATATAGGGTCATTTTTGCATCATCTACCCAGCCGACTCAACTGGATTCAAGCTATGAACTTCGAGATCTATACCTGCACCCGCGCGGGCGATACGCACACTACGTTGCTCAACTACGATAATCTCCATTGACCTGGACACACTCCTATAGCGAATGATTGAAATCGGTGCATGCAAGTCGTAAAAGCTCTTTGACGGACTCACATAACTAAAATCACACGTCCAGTGCCTCGTTTCTCTGTTCCGCCTGTACCCTAACCCCAGATCCACTACGATCCCAAAACTTGTCATGTCCCAATATCTCCGATGCCCATGCTTCATCGACCGGGTAGGGTCGGTAGATCTTGAGTCCGTAGGTGACGAGGGGACAGACGAGACGCTTACCCAGGATGGATCGAGTGGGGTGCTCAGGGTTGCTGAGCCTGTGTAGAGAGGATGCGACCCCAGCCGTGGAAAGAAGGCACGAGTAATGTATGGTCTGGAAGGATAATTATACTTGACATCTTCGCCGTAGAGAGCCGTCTTGACGAGTACATATGTCGAGATGGCCGAAACAATGCAGTGCGCATCCTTGCACAATGCGGCGCTCTGTTTGTGCGTACGTTAGACTCTGAATCGGTGACAACAATGCTGTGCAGGGAAACACGTACCTCGATGGATAATTCTACGAACTTGGTCGCGCCTTCCCCGTCTCTCACGACCGGTTTCGCTAGATCCAACGTAAAGGTCGTTAATTTATCCCTAAAGATACGATTTGCAACCGGGGCTGCCGCTTCATCAGTTGCTTCGACCTTGCTGCTCGTACGCCTACCCCATTCACCAGAGCGATAATCGTATCATTGGTCCTCATCCACAGAGACCGAGTTCAATGTGCGGTTAATGCCATGGCTGATGGTCCTCTGCAAGCTCCGTGGCGAAAACGGTACATAGGTGACTACGAGACCAAGGAGCATAAGCATGTAGCGAAGAGTGGGCACGGACTCTGGTCCCGCCATACGTTGATGAATCATTCCTGTTCCCTTGTCCATCCCTGCCATGCGGTACGTAGAACAGTTGATCTGAAACGTCCTCGCCCGCAATTTTGAGAATGTATCTGTCGTCATGAATGCGCTTGATGCGAGCGCGTATGTGAGCGATGAAGGGTCCAACTGAGTGTGGATAGCATTGACGATGATGGGAAAGCCATCGAGTGAGGGATGACCGCGTGCACGAAAGAAGCGCGTCCCCAGCGCAGACCATCGACTTAGTAAGAATGCATCTGCTGTATATGTATACCCAAGGAAAAGCCCATCTACCCCAAGTAAACTAGACACGGCCAGCGCAGGATGGCTTTTCCTATTACACACAAAACGATTCCAACGTAATTCTGAAGGACCATTTAGTGCTTCCGCGGTGACCACCACGCTCCCAGTTGTAGAATGAAATGTGAAAGCCGGAAACCTTACCACACTATTGTGAGAGCTTGGTGGGTGCGGTAGAAACCTTGCCAAGCAAGGTAATTATATAATTTATCCCGTCCCATCTCATCACATGTGGTTCGACTGAGAACTACAACGATGTCCTCGATGCCCATCATCCAATCTTACCGTGTTTGAGTAGTTCCATCCGCGTGATATGAACCATGCCTGCAACTGCACTCCTCCACACACACGTCCTGTCCTTCCATTGAAATCCACCAGCAGTTTCTGCACGTGCTCTAGGGACTAAGTGATGCTTCCAATCCCAGACTGCCGCCTAGTTCATAGCGCTCCGAGTATCAATCACAATTGCAATTTCAACTAGAGCGTGTTTTTTTTTGATGTGCACATGTTCAGCATAGCACTCTAGGCAGCACTTCAACAATCATTTCACCTTCGACACGAGGCAGCGCTTCTCCCATTGGTAATAATGGTAGGTAAGTGTTTAAGTTGCCATTTACCACTATAAGTTGTATTCACCATAAGTGGCAAGTTGGCTGGACCAGAGAAGAGGCGATAATCATGGTGTCACGCATACCGTCTACATTTGTTGCAAACGTCCATTTGTCGGGCTGGAGTAGTAAGGCGTCTGACTACTAGCCGCCGGCCCCATGCTTCTCGAATCTGATGATCTCGTCGTGTCCCATTCCCAAGAAGGTCCGATATTAACGTGTCTTCAGATAGGCCTTCTGTGCAGGGTTCTCATAGCCGGACCGTGAACATGCCAACCACTCAATTTTTCACGGATTGTGAGCGTTTATCAAAGAATCATTTAAGTCCCTGTCGTGCCAGTCAGAAGTCAAGCATCGATCACACGTTCTCCATCGTCTCCCTTATTTCCAGGGAATCCCGACATGGCAGAAGTGCCTCACGAACTCCGTCCCCTTCGCCATAGAGAGCACCCCTTCGTTGACAATAACGCATCCTCGCCAACGCTGGTTGATGGGTTGGCGTCAGACAAAGGTACGAAACGTACAAATCAAGGTTCTCAGCAGGTCTGATCGTCAACACATTTTTATCACTGTCAGTTGGCCACCAGCGGGCCTCGTCAGTCACCGGTCTTCGTTGTACTTGTTACACATTGCATGCCATCCTTGTCTTTATCCATGTGACACTGTTGGTGCTTCGTATGTCCCGACTGGACCATCACGCTATCATCAAACCAGAACACGACGTTTATATCCCATACATCCACCTCTCGTTGCATATTTCGAACAATGTCGCTGCAAATGGACTCACCGCCACCTTACAGACAATCTTCACTGTGAGTACTCATGTATATGCGCGGTTTCCAGAGTAATACGTCTCGTGCACAGTTGTATGCCACCGCGTTGGTTGCGACAACACAGCAACTCGCTCTTCATCACAACCTCCTGCTACGCCAAACGCTTACAGCAACTCATGACAAGTCTGCCGCTTGGAACGGTCTTGGTGCGGCTCTACTCGTCTTTTGGCAGAAGCCCAAGGCTGCCGTATGTGGTGTGGTTCTTATCGCACTTTATCTCTGTGGAATTGCCGGAGTTAACATTACATCACCCTTACTATTGAGCCTCGACACATTTCTTGATACATTTCATGTGAACAAGCATACGCAATATGGGATGCAAAACTTAACGGACTTCCCTCTCGAACCATATTGGAACACTGCGACCGCTCTTGTCCGAGCAGTTGGAGGATTCACTGAAATGCCAACGGCTGGATTGCAGGATGCCACCCTGTACGAGACGCTAGCGGACAAAGCAGCATTTGGGAATGCCACAGTTAATGCAGTTACCTTCACGGCACAATGCCATTCTTTTCCCAATATCAGCACTACTGTCGCAGACGACTCCAGTTATGATATCACAGTAACGTATGAAAGTGGGCGAGATTTCAGCTACTACTCGCTCTACCCACTCTGTAGGTACTCGTTCTCTACTTGCGGAGGAGCGGGAGGCTTGATTCTCCGCAGATGAGAATGTCACTTATGCCATCGACGCATACGTATATTCTAGTTGCGTGAAGATAATATGCTACTGACACAAAGACCAGGGGAAGACTGTTACGCTTTTAACGACTCCGCCTATTTTGGATGTACATGGGGACTCCGGATCAACTTTCGACGTTCCTAGCCCTTTCGTAGATTGTAAGTGCTGACCCTTTACAAGCTATTCACTACACTCTGAGAGGGACTTCCTGACGTCGAAGCTCAATCAATGACGATACAAATCACAACGTGCGTTTTATCGGTGATCAACCAAACCGCGGTCATCAACGTCCAGACAAATGCTCTCACGGACATCAACCGAACACCCTCACCTACCGATTCGACATGGACCCCCCTGCAGTCCGGCTTGACAGGAACCTACGACCATCGTTTAAATTGGGTGAAAGACTAAATGCGAGGTGGACCCTTTATGCAATATGCTAACTTTATTCGCAGTTCCAAGATGCATGGGGATGGTCTTCCCTCTCGACTGACTACTATACACCTATGGCTTGTTCGGATTGCTTCTTAAGTTTCCTTGACGAGTGAAGTACTAGCACTCGCAAACGTTGGTCCGCTATCTGACCACCACCATAGGTACATAATGTCGTTTCTAGGCCGACAATACAACGAGTCTGCAGCCAACCTAACCGCCGTCTCAACAACCCCTAACACACTAAACGAACTCGAAGCTGCAGTGGCCCATGTCGCAAGTGCTGCCGCTTGGGCTGGTGGGTTGACTATCAGCCACATGCAGTTGTTTAGCTAACTGGCCCGCTACTGCAAAGTTCTCACCACCTCTGGGTACTACAACAAATCGAGCGGGAGAACCTCTGTTACGCACGCAGACCTTAAATCGCGGCTAAATGTAAGTTCTCGATCTCTTTCTTGACTGTGAAGATTCATTCTTGATTGCAGATCAATACCGTACCGGTCCGTTACTCACATATACTTCTTGGTAGTATCAAGCAACTCATTTTCTTCCTGCACGTCGTGCTGTAGGTCGCTATAGGCTTTTCAATTTCCATTATCCTACTAGTATTATCCGTCTGGCTGACCCGCGAACCCCCGAGTTTGTTTCCCGACTCTGAAGTTCAAGTGGCCAATGCAGTTTGTTCTGGTGGCATCCTGGAAGTGATATGGCTTTCCAGTCGGCATTCTACCGTACAAAAAGGAATCATCGGTGTGCAACATCCGTCGTCTCCTGAACTCAGGAAGGCTGGATTATTCCCCGTCGTCTTGGGCCGTGTCGGGGGGGAAGACTACGTCGAACGAGGCTCTGGTCTCCCTGAAGGGGAATGATGGCACTAGATACAAAATGTCATACCCCCTTAGTATTCACCCACTGATCGTATGGAACCTAAGCCAGGTAGTTTGACTTTCAGGTTACTCCTTACATCTTCCTCGAGCGCTGTCAGCGGGGCTGTAGGAAGGGAACAAAAAATATTGTTTTTCGCAACATAGTCAGAAGTCGTAGTACTGCGGCTAGGTTAGCGAACGCTTACTAATTGCTGGTAGGGTATTGTCCATGGTCATGCGTTTCTGTGGACTATTAAACAGACAGCGAGAGGTGTATCCTATACTCCTAATTCAGTATATTCACAGACTGTCCTATGAGTTTGATGCAGCTCTGGTAATCAACCGACGTACTTGGGTGTGCGGCAGGTCATATGCCGAAACTTGTGTATAATATTCGGAATTTCAGATAGAGCCAGAGAGAACACAATGAAGCTGACAGTCAAAGGGTACTCTGCCACCGGATAGATTTCTGGCTCCAATATACGCGTTATACGCAACGTAGTGCCGTTGCCTTCCTGGAATGGGTTGACATCAAGGGTTCGATGCGCTCAGCTGATCCAGCGGTGATTAACTTGCAGGAGCGTCTTGTTTCATCTTGAGCACGAAAATCGCCCATTTTACCTTGACATAAAAACTCCGATAAGACAGTGTCCGAAGGGTCACCGTGCAGGGTCTCCAAGTACGGTCAATGATCAGATCCACAATAGGTGCCGCAGCCGCTGACAAGAGACTATTGGCCACGCACACACTGCATGCTTGAGATCAGTGCATATTGCAAGTGGAGGAATCGACCACAAGAAGTACGTTGTTTCGGTTGAATTTGCATATGATCGGTCTATCTTGATGAGCGCTTTAGGCGAGTGGATAAGACGGGGACTTAGTCCCTCGGTATTATTGCCTAAAAAATCCAATTAAAATCAATATTATGCCGTCACAGAGTTTGCAGCTGGCCTTGCTGTGACCAGCGTCTGCCATCTGGTTGAGAAGGGTGGGCAAGGAACCATGAATCGGTGCTCACCAACATGGCAGAAGGCCGCACTTTCCTGGCCACTATACCCAGAGCACCTACTCATTCACAACACTGACCGCTGGTTGTAGCCACGTAGCGACACAAAGAAAACACTTCAAAAAGTGGACCAACTTTGGTACGTGGTTCGAGCGCCAATGAATCATGGTAACCTCGCAACCATCACGTTCGCTCACATTAACTGCTTCGCAACACTATGGGCAGGACTAGAGCTCTGTCTGCACTTTTTTCTGTTGCTGTAAATGTCGTGCGCTTGAGAGTAATTAAGTAACAGCCCATGGAAGCAGTCACCAAATGCACTTTGCCTTCTTACGCACTCACCCTTGCTCGACACAGACATAACACAAAATTTGCTCGAATACGTACGAAGATAATCCCTGAAACGACGATAGACAACGTGAGGGTATAAGAAGACTGGCACAGACCTTTGGCAGCAGGTCTAAACTCCATATGTCCATGTTGAGGCGCCCAAGTTCGCGTTCCAGCCTCGAGGCCTGCAATGAGGCATGTTCACCATGATCATGAGTCTTCTCCGCTCTCTCTTCCATTCCCTGCCTAGCTGATGAGCGCCACCGTTGAACCAAGGGGGCGGTCACATCGGGATCGAAAGTAATACTCGCATGCATCGCGTGAAAATACCACCTGCAAGATAGTTCAGACTTGTCAGCTTGCGAAAACAAACTTGACACCGTATAGAAGTCGCGCTTACTGTACTACTCTATGCGCGTACTGTTGTGCGACGTAACTTCTAGATTTTTAGTCCTGGTGAACATAATTGCAGTCTTGCTTACGTTTACACATTCCTGCCAGATCATTGGGCGTGCTTGGCTATGTAATATTCCATATCCCATATGTTTGCTCTGCCGTGTGGTGCGTTTATGATCATTATCTCGCACTTCCTCGGCACTGGATCTATTTGGAGTCTGTACGAAAGGCGCCCGAAGGTCGCCTGATGAGTTATTCGGTTTTTGCAGAACAGAAAAAATCAACCCAAGTTTGGCAATGATGTATATCCTTATTGGATTGGAAATATTGATTTATGAGTCCGAGAACAGCAGGAAGACACTCGATGAGCGTCCGAGCGGACCATAAACTTTACAGACCCTCAGTCCTCATGGTCTGCATACATACGATGCGGCTTAGGCGCTTGCCGAGGTTATATTACCTATAAGAGATCTTGGGGGCCCACAACACGTTCGAGGTCAAGCACGAGTCCCCTCCTCTTGTTCAGTGATAGATCTTGTCACTTTTGATTTATGGGAAATCCTAATGTTGAACAAGGTATGTATGAAATATGTGCTGAGTGTCTCGCAGAGTCTCATACTTCAATATCATCCGCTTCATCGACGTCAGGTCGGTGGCAATCCTGGAAATGGGTTGTCTATACTTCGGCGTGTTATGCATTACATGTCATCCTTGTTTCCATACATGTGATTCTCTTGGTGTTGCACAAATACCGATCGGAGAAGACTGTCACTATCCCCCCAAATACCCCAGTGATTATCGGAGTCACGGTTATCTTACAGACATTCGGTATTGTGAGTTCTTACTCATGCACGCAGTCTTTTTCCTAAGTAAAGCGACTTGTAAATCAGGTGTACGGCGTCTTTCTGGTTTGGCTCACCCAACAGCTCGCTCTCCGTCGTGACCTCTTGCGGGACCAAACGCTGACAGCCATCCATGACAAGGCTGGCGCGTGGAGCGGTCTTGGTGCAGCTCTAAGCACCTTTGTGGAACAATTCAAGGTAAAGGCCGATAGACGCGGTGTGGTCCTTGTCGTCCTTTATCTCGGAGGGATTTTCGTTCTGCATCTTACCTCGGCTTCATTAATGTCCCTCCTGGCATTCTAGACTGGTAGCGTGGATCAATTCCGACTACAGCTGACGGTGAGTATTCGACGTCTTTCTCAATTGCAAACATTCGCTCATAATCGCAGATAAATGTCACACCGGTCTGTTTTCTACGTTTGCTTTTTAGTATTAACAAACTTATTTTCCTCACGCTGTGGTGTAACAGGTTTCCGTGGGCCTATTTAACTCCGTCCTTCTACTGGTGTTGTCTTCTTTCCTTATCCGTACCCCGTCAGCCGGTAAACTCCAAGCTGTGCATCTATCCTCCTGTGGGGTTCTGCAGGTGATATGGCTTGCCAGTCATCATACAGAAATACAAGAGGTCGTCAAAACAAAGACTCCTCAAACCTCTGAACTCAGAAGAATTGGTCTACACGTTACGACGACATTTGGTGAAGTGTCTGAGCCTACAAAAGGTTCTAATACCCCGTAGGGAGAGGTACTGAAAACCACATACCACACTACATATGCACTTGTGCTTGGGAATACACAGTCATCTTTCCTACTGAAGACAAACTTTTTTCACTACTATGCATTACTAGCAAATCTACTGTACCACATGTTAGGGCGCAGTAGTTCGGGTTGTCACTACTCTTTGGTACTTTCTTCATGCGTTTTTGTACACCTAGATACATCCGACCAGACCTTGTTTCGCACGATCGGGCGAACTTGATCCAAGCTGCGCCGGAGTACGCACGCCGGGTCGCTCAACTGCGATAATCTCCATTGATCCGGACATATTCCTACAGCGAACATTTGAGATCAGTGCATGCACGTCGTAAAAGCTCTTCGACAGACTCACATAACTAAAAACACACGTCCAATATTTCGCTCCCTCTGTTCCACCTCCGCCCTGACTCCCTAGATCCACCACAATCCCGAACTCGTCCTGTCCCAATATTTCTGATCCCCACGTTTCGTCGATACCGGCGGGCTCGCCGTTGATGAGGACGGGTAGGGGGGAGGAGTTGGTAGATGGCGAGCTCGTAGCCGATGAGGGGACGAACGAGACGCTTACGCTTGATGTATCGAGTGGGGTTTTGAGGGTCGCTGAGCCTGTGGAGGATAGGATGCGGCCCCAGCTAATGCGTAGGTAAAGGTGGGGGGAAGGCGCGTGTGAGTAGGGTATGACGTGAAAGGATAATTATACTTACTTGGCATCTTCGCTGTAGAGAGCCGTTTTGACGAGTGCAGATGTCGAGATGGTCGAAGCGATGCAGTGTGCGTCTGTATATGATGCTGCGTTCTGTTCGTTTGTGCGTTAGACTATGAACAATGCTGTGGGGGGAAACGCGTACCTCGACGGATACTTCTACAAACTTGGTCGCGCCTTCCCCGTCTTTCACGACCAGTTTCGCCAGATCGATCGCAAACGACGTCAACTCGTCCCTAAAAACATGATATGCATCCGGATCTGTCCCCTCATCAATCTCCTCAACCTTGCTGCTCCTCTCAGTCGGTACGCCTGCCCCATTTTCCAGAGCGATGATGGTATCATTGATGGACATGTCCCCGTCCACAGAGATCGAGCTAAAGTTGCGGTCAACGGCATAGCTCAGAGCACTCTGCAAACTCCGTGGCGAAACCGGTGCATCCGTAACTACGAGACCAAGGAGCGTGGCATGTAGCGAAGTAGGCACGGACTCTGATCCCGCCATACGTGGGTGAACCATTCCGGCTCCCTCGTCCATCCCTGCCATGCGGTATGTGGAACCGTTGATCTGGAACGTCCTCGCACGCAGTTTTGGAAATGTATCTGTCGTCATGAATGCGCGTGCTGCACCGTCCCACGCAGTGGGTGTAGATGCGAGTGCGTATGTGGGCAATGAAGGGTCCGATTGAGTGTGGATAGCATTGACGATGGCAGTTATGGGAAGATTGACACCGATGACACCTGTCGACATCACCAGGGTCTCGGTTGTCGTCGTTGGATCCTTGCCATCGAGGAGGGGAGACCGTGCGCATGAAGAAGCTTGTCCCCAGCGCGGACCATCGACCATGCATCTTCGATACCTTTCTTCCCCGTAACAGCGTTGGCACAGCCGCTGTTCACAACCACAGCGCGTGCACGTCCGTTCGATTTATCGAGTACGTGGCGTGAGACTAGAACGGGTGCAGCGCGGAATGCGTTGAGTGTGAAACATGCTGCTGCGGCTGTGGGGTGCGGTGAGGTGGATAGTACCATAGCAAGGTAGGGTTGGGCTGGTCCGGACGAGTTTTTTGATACCTGCGAGGAGGTAGCCTTTTGGGAGGTGGTCTTTGGGTATCTGGGCGTGGAGATGTTCCTTGGAGGGGGTAGTCTTGGCGGTGAATGTCGTGGTCGACGAGAAACGTTGGAAGAGTCGAATCGGGCCCTTCGAGATGTTCATCGTCACCGTGGTTGACAACAGATCAACCAAACCACGGAACGACTCGCTTCCCAAGTAAAATGGGCCCAAAGCATATCTAGCTCACCGTAACACGTCGTCAAAATATGAGTGATACGTCTCGCGCACAGTTGTACGGAGCAGCCTTGGTTGCAACAACTCAGCAACTCGCTCTTTATCGCAACCCCTCGCTACGACAAACGCTTACAGCAACTCATGACAAGTCTGCCGCTTGGAATGGTCTTGGTGCGGCTCTACTCGTCTTTTGGCAGAAGCCCAAGGCAGCCATATGTGGTGTGGTTCATCTTATCGCTCTTTAAATATCTCTGTGGAATTGCCGGGGTTAACATTACCTCACCCTTTTTTTTTTTTTTCCTCTATATTTACAGTGACTCAAAAAACTGTCCAGATGTTTGCCACTTTTTCAAAGATTGGCCTGTAACTCTGTCAATACTTATCTATAAATCATGAAAAAGTAGGGGTAGATAGCCATTGGTCAGGTGATCATGGATGCCAAATATGGTTATGATCATGTGACCCAATCTGTTACAATTAAATCCACAATGGCAAGTACTCATCTGGACAGTTTTTTTGCAGGTGGTTGGAAGTGTGGAGATGGCTGTGGCTGTGTTGAATTATGGTGTGGCTGTGCTGAATTTCAACAAATTAATATAACGCTGTTATGAATATACATAAGTCAGGTGCAACCTCTGGACATTATGCTCCCTATCCCCCATGAAGCCCATCTCCCCTGAGACTCAGCTAGCTGTGCTGTCTATGCTTCAAGATGGCCAATCTTGTCGTCAAATTGCTACCAAACTCCACATTGGTCATTCTACTGTCTCAGAACTTCGTTCTAAGGCCATCTCACCCCTTCCCATCAATGCTGGTGGTCATCCCTCTAAACTTACCAACCATGATCGTCATCATCTTGCTTGCCTAATCACCTCTGGGCAAGCAGATACTGCCACCCAAGTCAAGAAACTTGGTGGGCTTGATGTCAGTACCCAGACCATCAGGAATCACCTCAAGAAGGAGAACCTGAAGGCTGTTGTGAAAGCAAAAAAGCCTCAACTTCAGCCTTGGCATGTGTGACAGTGCTATGCATTTGCACAGAAGTACCAACACTGGACTGAAGAAGACTGGGCAAGGGTTGTTTGGTCTGATGAGACCAAAATCAATTGTCTGGGGTCAGATGGGAGGCTTTGGGTGTGGAAAAAGCCAGGGGTTCCTCTTACAAACCAACATGTTCAAGGTACTGTCAAGTTTGGTGGGGGGAGTTTGATGATTTGGGGCTGCATGACAGTGCATGGAGTGGGTCAAATGTGCAGGATTAATGGGAGGATGGATGCAGCACTCTATACCAAAATTATGGGGGACCATCTGTTCCAATCTGTGGAGCAACATGGGATGGATTCCAATAACTTCATCTTTCAACAAGATGGAGATCCCAAGCATACATCAAAATTGGCCAAAAAATGGTTCAGTGATCATGGTGTTGAGCTTCTAGACTGGCCTGCACAGTCACCAGATCTCAATCCCATTGAACACCTTTGGAATCACCTGAAGAAAAGGCTGGGAACCTACCCAGTACCCCCCAAGGGCATAGAGGAGTTGTGGAAGGGGATTGAACAGGAATGGAAGGAAATTCCCAGGGATGTGTGCCTTAATTTGATCAACAGTATGCCTAGAAGGGTTGCAGCAGTGCTTAAGGCTAAGGGTGGATACACAAAGTACTAGATATATTATACCCATTGTCATTTGGATACCCTGCAAAAAAACTGTCCAGATGAGTACTTGCCATTGTGGATTTAATTGTAACAGATTGGGTCACATGATCATAACCATATTTGGCATCCATGATCACCTGACCAATGGCTATCTACCCCTATTTTTTCATGATTTATAGATAAGTATTGACAGAGTTACAGGCCAATCTTTGAAAAAGTGGCAAACATCTGGACAGTTTTTTGAGTCACTGTAAGTGCTTGAGGACGTATATGTCCTATGTTGCACTCTACTGGCATGTACATTGACAATGCATTCAGGCCCCTGTGGCCCATATGACTCTACCAGTGTGTGAATGCCCTGAGTGGCAGAGCCGAGGCTCCCCACCAGTCTGCCATTCCCGCCAGCCATTTTAGACACACCACCTACTTGGTAGGGCCATTTTGACAACTTCCATAAGAATATATGATCTGAATACAATGAACTGGCCGTCCATTAGGATGGTTTGGTGCTGTTAAAGTTTTTGGACCACTCTGTTCTCCCTGCATCAACTCTGCTCCAAATGCAATGGTTGACTTTACTTTGCCTGTTGGTTGCAACTGGTGCTTGATGTGTTGTTGAATTTGATGTGGGTGTGGGTGCATTGTGGCTTGAAGTACCCATCTTGTTGAGTAGGGCACATGCTTTCAGCATGCTGCCGGTGTGATGCTGTTGGGGACATGATGAATCTGTTTGCACCATACAGGTGCTTGTGTGTCGTTCTTGCTTGGGAACCTAAGTGCCATGTTGTTTGTCATCTGCATTGGGGTATAGATATGGGTACATCACCGAATACATCCTTCATCCTTCCTGTGGCATTGATATATCTTAGCAGGTGGACTTGCACATTGCTATTGGTGAGGAGGTGGTTGATTGACATGGCCGCTCTGCCTAGCTTGAGGTGCAGTGCATGCCATTCCCTGTCATACCTTGGGCACTGGAAAAGGTAATGGTGTACACTTTCTGGTACGGTCCCCCCACATTGGAGACATGCTGGGGTGTCACTTCTATTGATACAGTGAAGATGTTGATTGAGAGGGGCATGGTTGGTGTGTAGTTGGATGTAAAGCCCAACTTGCTTCTTTCACAGGGTTCCCATTAGCTTGAGGAATGCATTGGAGGGGAGGTGGGGGTCTATGTTAGATGTGTGGTGATATCTTGGTGAGTGCTTCCATTCCTTCCTCCAGGTGGACATTACCTTGGAGTTGTGTTGCTGTTTGAGTGCCGAGATACTCTGTGGTAATGGTGAGCATAGCTTTGGAGGTAGATACCTCACTGGGCTCGACTTGTCAATCCCTTCTGCCGCTGCTTTTGCTTCCTTGTCTGCTAGCTCATTACCCTCTATGTTTCGATGCCCCACTATCCACTGTACTGTTAAGTCGTTCCTTGATAGCTTTTCCATTTTGGAGATCTTGCGCAGTTTCGATCTAAGATCTAGCAGAATGTGATGCCCTGGCTTAGCAGAGGGGCACTCACTTGCTCTGATTGCAGCCTGGTTGTCAGCCAGTATTGAGGCTGGGTATGTCGTTTCGTCTCTTGTTGCCAGCAAGTGGGCTGCTAGGACTAATGCTACTGCCTCAGCCTCGAAGACCGTGTGCTTCATGTCAGGACCCAGGTGGTAACATAGCATAGCGACATGTCGTTTGTCCACATACATGACCGCCACAGTGCCCACCAGACTGTTGTTGCCTGATCCATCAGTGAAGATCTGTGTTCTGTCAGCCAGTTCTTGTTGAGCTGTGATTGCCTTGTCTTTGCCAGTGGCTATCGAGATATGATGAAGAGGTGATGCGCTGGGACGTATTGGACAGGGCTTTATGGTCTCTATGGTGCCAGGAACCACCCCTACATTGTGGGTTAATTTGTGGAGTGCCGTCCTGTGTTTGCACACGTTTCTTTTGGCCACCCTTCGCACTAGCAGATGGAGGGGGAGGTTTGGCAGTAATGAGGCTAGATGTAGTGCCGAGTTGTACAGCATTTTCTGGAGCAGTAGTGGAGCCGGTGGCATGTATGCATGTGCGAACAACGAGTCAGTGGGGGAGGTGTGCATCACCCCAGTTGCTGCTATGGCTGCTAGGCATTGGATGGATGTGATCTTTTTGGCCATACCCTGCGAGCCTCTCAACATTTTCTTGTGATCTGGGGAGTAGAATGAGTGAGTCCAGACACTGGCACTGTAGGTGATTTTGGGAACTACTGCTGAGAGGTATAGCTGCCACATTTGCTTGAATGGTATACCCCACATTGTTGAGGAGAGTCTTCTTAGCATGATCGCATGTTTGGCACCCTTTGCTATGGTGTATGTGGCATGTGCTTTCCATCTTAGTTCTTGGTCAAGAATTACCCTAGGAAGCGATGGCTGGGGGAGGGGTTTATGCGCATTCCTCTTATGGTCATTGTGGGCTGCTCCTTTGATCTGTTGAGTGTGAAGTCCATTAGTGTGAATTTACTGGTTTCAAAACGAGAGTTGTGCTTATGTGACCAGTCATAAGCACTGCCTTCTCTTTCTGTCATGCTGGCCAACGTTTCATGAGTTTCATGGAAGGTCTTGCCTATCGCAATGAGTGCAGTGTCATCCACAAAGGCTAGCATTAGTTCATTTTTCCCTTTGGCTGTATCCATGAGGTTGGAGCTGTAGATTACATACAGGATCATGGAGAGCGGGTCGCCCTGACCGATACCATTTCTGATTGGGATCCATTCTGACTTGAAGTCATCAAAACATAGCTTGGTCTTTCTGTCTTGGAGTAGCCTTCCAGTGTAGTCAACTATTTCCTTCGGGAGACGTCGCATTCTCATATTGTGAAGTAGCCTATCTGTGACTGCATTCGGGAATGCTCCTTCGATGTCCAGGAATAGTGCCGATACCACTTTTTTCTGCCTCCATGCGTGACGAATGGTGTGTTCTAACAAGAGCAGTGAGTCCTCACTTGAGCAACCAGGCCTACCTCCAAAGTGAGTTGCTGGCAGGAGATTGTGGGCTTCCAAAATGAAGGACGTTCGTTCCACTACCAATGACAAGAGTAACTTGGCCATTGTGTTGAGGAGGGCAATGGGACAATACGACTTTGGCATGGTGTAGTCTGCCTTACCTGGCTTGCATAGGATTACCATGGTGGACTCCCTCCACAGTTTGTAATAGGTACAAAAGGAGAACACTGCATTGAAAAGAGGAAGTAAGTACTCCAACAATAGGGGACAACGTTGAAATACTATGTTGGCTATTTCGTCAGGACCTGGGGCCTTGTATGGACTGAGCTTGTTGATTGCCTGCTGGAGTTGGTCACCTGTGATCTTGAACCACTTTGTGACTTGTTCCAGGTACTCATGATTTGCTGGAACCAAGGACAGTTGCAGAGGCGGGGGGAAGAGCATTTGTGCTAGCATCTGTCCTTTGCTCTCATTCGTGTCAGCTATGGTCGTTATACCATTGCTGTCCATTTTTTGCAGTGTCGGTATTCCTGTCTTGCTACCGTCACCTGTAGGGTTGGATATATAACCATTAGCTGTCCATAGTCCATTATCATTGATTTCCTCGAGCCAATCCCTCCAATGTTCTTTCTTGGCCTTACCCATTGCCTTGTCATATTCCTTTGCCTTCTCCTTTCTCGATCTGTGACTTGGGTGGTCAGGCAGGGCTCTAAATGTGTGGGAAGCTTTACTCAGCATTTTTAGATCGTTGTGTAGTTTCGTTAGGTCTTTATTCCACTATCTCTTTTGGTGCAGGTGTGGACAGGTCCTTGGTACCTCTGACTCCACAGTGCAACACAGCACATGGTCAATGCCATGAGCTGATGCTTGGAACTCTTCTTCATTTGCTAGAACCCTTGGTGGGCCCAACAGCTCGAGTTTGGCTTTGAGTTTCCTTTTGAACTTCGTCCAGTCCACTTCTCTGTAGTTCAAGTTGGTCTGAGAGTTCGATGTGGTTACCATGAGATTGATCTGTGTGAGGATGGGCACATGATCAGTATTGGGACCACGCTCCTGGGGGCAGGTTTCACATGATTCTATTCAGTCGGCCATCGCTTCGGTGCCAAACACATTGTCTGGTCAAGTCCAGTTCCCCGAGCTTGAGGCCTGCAGTGTTGGGACATCCTTCAGCAACAGCTGCATCATGCCATAGTCTGCTACTAGGTCTAACACTTTCTGAGACACTGCTAGGGTGGTCGATGTAAAGAGGTGACTGTTTCATTCTTCATCCCACAAGGGATGGTGTCTGTTGAAATCACCCAACCACATCATGTGGTCTTCCGCTGTTGGCCTGACCATTGCTATGTTTGCTGCCAGGTACCTTCCCAGTGTCTCAACAGTATGATCATGGGTGCAGTCATTGTACATGGTGAATAGAGTGCATAACCCTGCCGATGTTCTGATCCTTGTTACTACCACATCTGCTGATGGGAGGTTGACCTGTTCCCATGAATTAGTACTTATTCTCGAGTTTATAAATGTTACTGCTCTTGGCTTTTCCCCTTTGGCTAACTTGTGTGTGGGGTATACAACTCTCCATCAGGAGTTGGCCTTTGTGTTTCCTACTGTGTCAATGGGGGGTTCCTATAAGGCGATGATGTCCCAGTTGTCAGCTAATGTGCTATTAATGAGTGAGAAGAGAGCTATGCTTGAGTTATTAAGATTTTGTTGCCATATGCATAGACTTGCTGGTTGGATGTTGTTCGTGGTTTGTTCAGTCATGAGGAAGGGTTGCAGGGGGGGTCAACTCTGCTGGCATTGGCATGGGGGCTGGGGTGGCTATGGGGTTAGGTGGATGGATGGGTGGAGTGGGCTGGGCAGCCAGAGGGGGTAACTGGTGGCTGTGCAGGGGTGGGCCACCACAACCTCTGCACATCTGTCTGGCTTGGCCCCTTCCTCTTGGGCCGGTGTTCCTGAAGGTCGCTGCCTCTCTGAGCATAGTCTGCTGCAGGTATTGCTGGGTGGGGGGTCAGGGTTGACTAGGCAGGGGCCTGGTTTTGACTAGCTGCAAAGTGGGCTTTGGTGGAGCAAGGACCTGGGTCCAGGCTTCTTCCATTGGGAAGTATGGCATATTGTTTTCTGGTGTTCTCTTGTCCATGCTGGTGCATTGCTTGATGAACTGTGGGCAGTGTCTGTCAGCGCTGGTGTGGGTGTCAGATTGACAGTTAATGCAGAAGATGTGAGGAGAGGAACATAGAGCAACTCTATGCTCGCCTGCACATGTGCTACATGTATCCAAATCCCGAAGGCAGCTTTTGGCCATGTGTCCTAATTGCTGGCATTTGAGACATCTTATCAGCTCCTTTTTGTCCTTGTGTGGCCTTAAGTGGTCCATATTGATGTATAAACCATCTTTCAGTAGCTTGTTGGCTGCTTCGGGGGAAGTGAGCGTGAGCAGTGCATGTGCTACTCATTGATTCACATCATGTTTGGAGGGATCTTTGATCCATTTTGCTTGCATGACTGTGGATGCATCAATGTCATTTTCGCACTCGATGTTGTGGAGCATGGCTGGATCTGAAATATCAGTGGAAATTGGAAGGAAGGGTACTATGATGTTGAAGAGTCTGTCCTTGATTTGGATGTTACCTCTGAGCTGTTCTATGAAGATTAGCTTGTTGAGCAGGTTTTTCACCCACATTACTGCCTCAGGGCTGTTGAGCTCCAATACAATTCCTTGGTTTCACAAACGAGCGAGGGATTTGATCTGGATAGGTGGGCTGTTGATAGTCTCGACCGAGGCTATGGCTTCCTTGAGCATGCCAATCATTTCTTCCTTGGTTGTGTTGCTGTTGATCCATGGGTGACCTTGGTCTGGATCAAGCAGTATTTGACATTCCTTGATGGCAGAGTGGGCCCTTGCGATATTGGTTGGGGTGTTCTGCTGGTGCATGGTGGTCACGCAGTTCTGGGAAAGAAGGGCTTCATGATATGGCAAGGATCCCTGGGGCTGTACTGCTTTGGTCAGCAGTTTGAGATCGTCTATTGCATCTTTGATGGTCGAGGTGTTGGCTGCCAGGGTTCGGAGTTGTGTGTCTACAGAATTGCTTTCAGTCAGATACATCGGGGAGTTCATGCACTCTATGTTCTTTGATAGCTCGATGATATTGGTGTCTAGCTTGATGTTTAATTCATCAAGTTTGTCCACTGCTGAGAGGACTTTGGCAATCTGGGGGGAGATGGCTGCAATTATTGATGTTTCTAGCTTCGTTGTGATGTCATTGGCAACGGTTTGTGCTGTCATGGACATGCAGACTTCCTGTATGAGGTATGCTGCTGAGCAGATTGCTGACTTGACGATGGGGGTGATGTTTTTCATCTGAGAAATGTAAAACAGTGTGTAGGAGATGTGTTTGGGGGTCAGAGACTCGCCTGGGATTGTGTACCAGTACTTGTCTAGAAATTTTCTTCCCAATGCTGCATTTTGGATTTCTTCTTCTGCATTATTGATTATCTCTGCTACCTGAATTGTGCTACTTCTAGTGGTTGGACAGGCTGGGATTGGAGCAGTGGGTTGGGCCTGCATAGTTGGTGTTTGAGAGCCCAGCCTCAAGGTTGGGCACCCTGGCTGTGTCATTGCTATGGGATGGCTGTTTCCCACTGTGACATGGATACCTGAGTAGGTACTACTGGGTTCTAAGATGCTTCTTTAAACATTACAATGCTTGCAATGGGCTTCTATGCTGGGTGGGGCAGCAAAGTTGACTAGGGGTTTTCGGGGTCCTTGTTGGGGTGCCACCTGGAGCGGAGTCAAGGAGCAAGCCTACCTCACCCTTACTATTGAGCCTTGACACATTTGTTGACACCATTTGAGTGAACAGGCATACACTGTATGGGATGCAGAACTTAACAGACTTCCATCTCGAACAATATTGGAACACTGTGACCGCTCTCGTCTGAGCAGTTGGAGGATTCACTGAAATGCCAATGGCTGGGTTACAGGATGCCACCCTGATTAATGCAGTTACCTTCATGGCACGATGTCATTCTTTCCCTGATGTCACTACCGTCGCAAATGCCTCCAGCTATAATATCACGGTGTCGTATGAAAATGGGCAAGAGGTCATCGTTCCACCCTCTCTGTAGGTACTTGTTCTTGGCTTGTGGAGGAACAGGAGGCTTGACATGATGCAGATGAGAATGTTACTTATGCTGTCGACACGCACATATGTTCTATTTGTGTGAAGATAATGTGCTACTGACCCAAAGCCCAGGGGAAGACAGTTACAATTTTAACAACTCCACCTATTTTGGATGCACATAGGGACTCTGGATCAACTTTTGACGTTCCCAGTCCTTTTGTAGATTGTGAGTGCTGACCCTTCCTAAGTTATTCATCACTCTCTGAGAAGGACCTCCAGACGTTGTAGCTGAATCAATGATGATGTAGGGAGAATACCCTCCCTACTAGGATATTTCTTTTATTTCACTGTTTTTACTTACTGATTTGTTTTCTCTTCTTTCTTTTGTTTTTTTTACTTCGTGTTTGCACATGTTTGGCTTATGTAAGCCCACACGACCACTTCACACTGCAAGCATTTCACAATTTTTCCTCCCAAAATATGCTGAAAAAATTGAAGAAAGAGATACTCTTTTATTTTGGCTGTTTTCAAAGAAAAAAGGTGAATATAATGTAATGATTTCTTTGTCTTTTCTGCCAAAAAATATGAATTAATGGTAATGCCCATTAGGTTCTACACTAATGGGTATTGGCATCAACCAATGTTTTTTAGTAAATCATGCAAAGAAAACACAGCATTATTATTGCCTTTTCTCTTTGAAAACATGTGTCAAAAAAGAGTACATCTTTCTTCAATTTTTTCAGCATTTTTTCTCAAGAAAAATTGTGAAATGCTTGCAGTGTCAAGGGCACTGTACATACTTAGAAGAATAATAGATGCACTACTACAGACAAAAAAGCCAGAATTATAGAGGAGAGACAGGGACTTTTGTTTCTCTGTCCCCTGATGTGCTATAAATGTTTTCTTCAGTCTCTCTAGGAATTTTGGGCACATTTTTGGTCTTTTCCTCTACTCTTTGACCCCTCTACCAGGCAACTCAAGCCTCCTGGGTCAAACTGAGACCCCCTTCCAACAGGAGACTCTCTAGTCTCCTCCCACACTCCTTTTAACATCAATCTTTACAACAATACAAATCATGAGTGCATTTTATGGTGATAAACCAAACTGCAGTCATCAATGTCCAGATGAATGCTCTCATGAACATAAACCAAACATCCTCACCTACCGATTTGGCATGGACCCCCCTGTGGTCTGGGCCAACAGGAGCCTACAGCCACCATTTGAATTGGGTGAAACATTAAATGCAAAGTGGACATTTTATGCATATGCTTATTCACAGTTTGAGGAAGCATGGGGATTGTCTTCCCTCTCGACTGACTACTATACACCTATGCATTGTTCGGATTGCTTCTTAAGTTTCCTTGATGAGTGAAGTATTAGCACTTGCAAAAGTTGGTTCTGTTACCTGACCACCATCATAGGTACATAATGTCATTTCTAGGTCGACAATACAATGCTACAGCAGCCAACCTAGCTGCCATCTCGACAACCCCTAATAAACTAAATGAACTCGAAGCTGCAATGGCACATGTTGCTGTCCCTAAAGGAGAATGATGGCACTGGATATTTACACATTCATTTGGAACCTAAGCTAGGTAGTTTGACTTTCAGGTTACTCCTTACATCTACCTCGAGCGCTGTCAGTGGGGCTGTAGGGTACTGCTTGTGTTCATGCATTTCCATGGACTAACAAGCAGACAGTGAGGTGTATCTTGTACTCCTAGATTTGGTATATTCATGGATTGTACTACTCGGAAGTGCTGCCAGCAGTGGCGACAACCTTGCTTGCCTGATTCGAGAGCATGCAGCATATGAACAGATTCTATATGTACTGTGCAAAGTCTGTTCAGTGCAAGACCTCATCCCATATCAAAATTGATATGGATAACATAGATGAAGGAGTTCATACATTCCATGGTCCATATGCAGATCGAATGTGTGTTTAAGTAGAATAGTCCACATCTAGATGCCGCTCGTGGGGGCGACAAGAGAATGAGCATCTATCAAGTACAGTACCAAGGTCCAGGCCAATGTAAATATGCAAGGGAAGTGGCACCCTCCCTGTGTGGCAACTGCAGTTTCCGATGACTGCAGCCTATGCTTTCACTGATTATCGGTCACAGGATCAGACCATTTCTTATGTACTCATGGACATTGCTCGACCGCCATCTGGAACCCTCAATCCTTTCAACCTTTACATATGTTGCTCTGTCAAGGAGCTCAGGGCGTGATACTATTCACCTTTTAAGAGACTTTGATGAGAGATTGTTTCTGAGTGCTCACTCCACAGACTTGCTTGCCGAGGACGATCACCTGCATTTGTTGGATGAGGAGACCCAGAAGTGGAGGGTACAGATGGTGACAGATAACTGACAACCACCCACTTGTTTTCATTTTGTCATCGGTCCACTGCCACATTTGCATGTTCGGTGCACACAGTGCTTCATGTAGTATACACATTTGTTGTCACTGCTGTGCAAAGTATATGAAGGTAGATGCATGTTGAGGTCAGCAAGTGCCAGGTTGTGCTGAAAAAGGAAGGTCTTTCAGATGGAGGACAGTTCCCATGCAATTATGCTCAGACAGAAACCTTGCAAGCAAGGTAATGATTCTGATGCAGCTCTAGTAATTGACTGATATACTTGAGTGTGTGGCAGGTCACGTGCCCAAGGTTATAATATTTAGAAAGAACACATTGCCAACTATCGGTCGCAATGTAACACAGTGGTGGTTTCAATGTTTGCACACACTCTAAAGAGTATTCAAAAGTGAAAACACAATGTTTTATTATGATTCAAATTAATGGGCTCTCACAAGATTTTATTCTGAGAAGATTTATAATTTTTATTACCAGTCTATATTGGGAGAAACATTAGATATTGATCCAAAGACAATTGAAAATTATATATTGCATGAATGTCATAAGGTTATTGACAATAATATCTGCCCAATATGCTTTAGAGCATGAGAAAATATTGAACCCTTGCTTGTCATTGGCTGCTTTGATATTTTCTCACACTCTAAAGAGTATTGGGCAGATATTATTGTCAATAACCTTATGACATTCACACAATATATAATTCTCAATTGTCTTTGGATGGATATCTAATGTTTCTCCCAATATAGACTGGTAATAAAAATTATAAATCTTCTCAGAATAAAATCTTGTGAGAGCCCGTTAATTTGAATCATAATAAAACATTGTGTTTTCACTTTTGAATACTCTTTAGAGCATGTGAAAACATTGAAGCCGCCACTGTGTAACCGTCATGAACCGCTAGTATTGTAGTATGCTCGTTGTCTGCGCCTTGCAGGGATTCGACACATCTGATCGCATCCCTTGTAAGTAAAAATACAGGAGTTTCTTAAGCGTCTCAGCGTCTCAAACATGAAGTAACCACCTACTGTGACATAAATTCAGATGTGATAGAGCAGGACGTATCGTGCCGACCTACCTTGCAGCAAATTACGAGCAACAACGATACGGCTTTCTTTCTGTCGTGGATCCAAACTTTAAAAATTTTGGGCTTCCAGGTTTGCACATCACTTGTGGTAGTCCAAGATATTTCGCGGTATATAGGGAAAATGAGCAGCCGGCCATGGACGTCACAGGGCAGAGTGGCCTCGCGAAAGTTAAGTGCAGGCAGTGAGCGCCTTTCGTGGGCGAGAAAGCCGATAGTGTAGGCTGCGGGCATGAGGCCAAATACTTAGGAACGATAGGGGCCCGGGGGTGCCCCACGAATTTCTGGCTCCGATGCACATGTTATACGCAACGCAACGCCGTTGCTTTCCTCGAATGGGTTAGCATGGAGGGTTCAATGCGTTCAGTTGGTCCAGCGGTGATTAACGTGCAGGAGCATCCTGAGAACCAAAAATTACCCATTTTGCCTTGTGGGAAGAGTCTGATGGAAGCAAGACGACTTCCGAAAGGTCATCATCATGCAAGGCCTCCAATACGGTCAATGATCGGATCCACGACAAGTACCGCAGCCACCGATAAGAGACTACTGGGCATGCTTGAGGAGTACGTATTGCGGATGGATGCCCATCGACCACAAGACATGGGTTCTTTCGCTTAAATCTGCGTGTGACCAGTCTATTTTGACGAGCGCTTTGGAAGACAGGGACTTGAATCAATATTATGTTATCACATATATAAGGTTTACAGCTTGCCTGTGACCGGCGTCTAGTCTGTAAAAAGGGTGGACAAAATCGGAATCAGCAACCATGAATTGGTGCTCACCAACACGACGGAAGGACACACTTTCTGGCCGCCATACCCGGAGTACCTACTCGTTCACAACACTGAGCGCTGGTCAGTGGTCGTAACCGCGTAGCGACATAAGGAAAACACTTCAAGAAATGGTCCAACTTTACTGTGGTTCGAGCGCCAACGAATCATGATAAACTCGCAACCACCACGTTCCCTCACTGGGATAAACTGCTTCGTAACACTGTCGGAAGGAAGAGTCCTGCCTGCAATTTGTTTTTTAGTAATTAAACGACAGCGCAAGGGAGGTAGTCACCAAACACCCTCGCTTTCTTACGGCTCGACACGGTTATGCCACATACTTTGCTCGAATACGTACGAAGATAACCTCTGCAATGAAGGTGGAGAACATGAGTATAAGAAGACTGGTACAGACCTAAACAGCAGATCTAAACTCCACATGTGCATGTTCTGGCGCCCCAGATCACGATGCAGGGTTCGAGGCCCTGTAAAAGGCATGTAGTCGCCACTCCGATTCCATTCTCTGCCTAGTTGATGAGCGCCACAGAACCAAGGAACCAGTCATATCGGAATTCAAAGTGCCCTGCATTGTGTGCAAATACCACCCGCAGGATGAATCCAACTGCGCCTACCTACTCGTTAGCTTGCCAGCGAAAACAAACTTGAATCAGATAGATATGTTTACTGTACTACTTGTTGCGTACTGCTGCACGACGGCAGCACCTTTTCCTGGTGAAAATGCTATGTACGCGGTCTTACTTACGTTTACACTTTACACGGTCTCCACCCTCACGAGTTGAACGTTCCGACACCGAAGATAGGCGCCAGCTCAGACACTTCCCTTCCTTGTACGTTGCTTATGTAATACTCCATGTTCCCTATGTTTGCTCCATGTGGTGCGCGACTTTTTACCTCGCACGTCCAATCTCGGCCATGGAATCTGTACAAAGACGCCCGAAGGCTGCCTCATGGGTGACTCGGCTTGCAGACTCGGAAAGAACCAACTGAAGTTTGGCAATTACGTATGTATTCATTGGATCGGAACTATTGATTTTATGAGTCGGAGAATAGTGGATATCATGCAGTGGACTATAAACTTCGCAGACCCTCACGGTCTGCATGCGCACGATCATGCAGCTTAGGTACTTGCCGAGGCATATTACTTATAAGGGCTCTTAAGTTGGGGTGCCCGGGACACGCTCGAAATCAAGCACAAATCCCCTCCTCCTGGTCTGACAGGTCTCAGCGCTATTCTTGATTCATGGAAAAGCCTAATACTGAGCAAGGTATGACACATGTGCTAAGTGTCTTGGAGATGTCTCACACTCCGATACTGCCAGCATCGATGTCAGGTCGGTGGTGGCAGACCCGGAAATGGGTTGTCTATATTACAGCGTGCTATGCATTACATGTCATTCTTGTCATCAACTATGTCGTGCTGTTGGTGTTGTACGCAGACGGGCTGGCGGCATTGGTCCCCATCCCCACAAAGATTCCGAACGATGTCGCTACTGCTAGTGTCACGTTTATCTTACAGACACTCGGCACTGTGAGTTCTATGTGCACGCAATCTCTTTCTTAAGTAAAACGTTCTGTTCACCAGGGGTACAGCATCTTTCTGGTTTGGATAACCCAACGGCTCGCTCTCCGCCGCGAGCTCTTGCAGAAGCAGACGCTGACAGCAATTCATGACAAAGCTAGCGCGTGGAACGGTCTTGGTGCAGGCCTAAACAGCCTGTGGGACCAATCCAGGGTAAACGGCTCCACGAGTGGTGTGTTCCTTGTCATAGTTTATCTTGGAGGGATTTTCGTTCTCCATATCACCTCGGGTTCATTAATTAGCGCCGTCGCGCCCAACGATTGCTTGGTACCGGATATATTTGGAGGCCCTTGTCAGGTCAATTTGTCTCTGAATGTCAGTATTCGTGCCTTTTCTCAATTGCAGAAATTTACTTGGAATCACAGATAAACCTCACGCAGGTCCGTTTACCACGTTTGCTTTTTGGTATCAGCCGATTTATTTTCCTTCTTACGCCGTCGTGTAATAGGTCTGTGTGGGCCTACTTAATTCCGTCGTCCTACTGACATCGTCTTCCTTGCTGATCCGTGGTCCGCGAGTCGGTAAACTCCAAACCATGGAGCCATCCTCTTGTGGGGTTCTGCAAGTTATATGGCTTTCCAGTCATCATAGGGATATACTGGAGGTCTTCAAAATAACGACACCTGAAACTTCTGAACTTAGAAAAGTTGGCTCAGACATTACCACAGTATTTGGCGAAGTGGACTCTGAACCTGTAAAAGGTTCCGATACCCCGTAGGGAGAAGTACTGAAAACCACATACCACACTACACATGCACCTGTTCTTGGGGATCATTACCAGCAAATCTACTGTACCACATGTCGGGACCTAGTAGTTCGGGTTGTCACTGCTGTTCGGTACTTTCTTCATGCGTTTCTGTTCATGTAGATACATCCGACCAGGGCTCGTCTCGCACGATCCCGTAACTGGATCCAAGTTATGAACTGTACCTGCGCCGGCGCCAGCAGTACTACGCACACTGAGTCGCTCAACTACGATAATCTCCATTGATCCGGACATATTCCTATAGCGAATAATTGAAATCAGTGCATGCACGTCGTAAAAGCTCTTCGACAGACTCACATAACTAAAATCACACGTCCAATATCTCGCTCCCTCTTTTCCTCCTACACCCTGACCTCCCAGATCTACTACGATGCCAAATTCGTCCTGTCCCAATACCTCTGATGCCCGTGCTTCGTCGACACCGGCGGGCTCGCCGTTGATAAGGACGGGTAGGGGGGAGGGGTTGGTAGATGGCGAGCTCGTAGATGACGAAGGGACAAATGAGACGCTTACGCTGGATGGATCGAGTGGGGTGTTGAGGGTCGCTGAGCCTGTGGAGGATAGGATGCGGCCCCAACTAATGCATAGATGGAGGTGTGAGTGGGGTATGCCAAGGAAGAACAATTGTACCTACTTGGCATCTTCGCCGTAGAGAGCCGTTTTGACGAGTGCAGATGTCGAGATGGTCGAAGCGATGCAGTGCGCGTCTGTGTACGAAGCTGCGTTCTGTTCGTTTGTGCGTTAGACTTTGAACAATGCCGTGAGGGGAAACGCGTACCTCGACGGATACTTCAACAAACTTGGTCGCGCCTTCCCCGTCTCTCACGACCAGTTTCGCTAGATCGATCGCAAACGACGTCAACTCGTCCCTAAAAACACGATATGCATCCGGATCTGTCCCCTCATCAATCTCCTCAACCTTGCTGCTCCGCTCCGTCGTTACGCCTGCCCCATTTGCCAGAGCGATAATGGTATCATTGGTGGACATGTCCCCGTCCACAGAGATTGAGTTAAAGCTGCGGTCGACGGCATAACTCAGAGCACTCTGCAAACTCCGTGGTGATACCGGTGCATCCGTGAGTACGAGACCAAGGAGCGTGGCATGTAGCGAAGTAGGTACGGATTCTGGTCCCGCCATACGTGGGTGAATCATTCCGGCTCCCTTGTCCATCCCTGCCATGCGGTATGTGGAACCGTTGATCTGGAACGTCCTCGCACGCAGTTTTGGAAATGTATCTGTCGTCATGAATGCGCGTGCTGCACCGTCCCACGCAGTGGGTGTAGATGCGAGTGCGTATGTGGGCGATAAAGGGTCCGATTGAGTGTGGATAGCGTTGACGATGGCAGTTATGGGAAGGTTGACACCGATGACGCCTGTCGACATCACCAGGGTCTCGGTTGCCGTCGTCGGTTCCTTGCCATCGAGTGAGGGGAGACCATGGGCACGAAGAAGCTTGTCCCCAGCGCGGACCATGGACCACGCATCTTCGATACCTTTCTTGCCCGTAACAGCGTTGGCACAGCCGCTGTTTACAACCACAGCACGTGCACGTCCGTTCGATTTATCGAGTACGTCGCGTGAAACTAGCACGGGTGCAGCACGGAACGCGTTGAGCGTGAAACATGCTGCTGCGGCTGTGGGGTGCGGTGAGGTGGATAGTACGATAGCAAGGTCCAGGGGCGGGTTCGGCTGGTCCGGACGAGTTTTTTTGACACCTGCATGGATGCCTGCGAGGAGGTAGCCTTTTGGGAGGTGATCTTTGGGTATCTGGGCATGGAGATGGTCCTTGGAGGGGGTAGCCTTGGCGGTGAATGTCGTGGTCGACGAGAAACGTTGGAAGAGTCGAATCGGGCCCTTCGAGATGTTCATCGTCACCGTGGTTGACAACAGCTCAACCAAACCACGGAATGACTCGCTTCCCAGGTAAAATGGGCCCACAGCATATCTAGCTCACCATAACACATCGTCAAAATATGAGATTGGCTGTTGGATAGGAATAGACATGTAACTAGACAGAACGGGAACTTGTCTGCCTTAGTGTTATAACAGAGCAACCTACCAACTAAGAGTGGAATTATGATTGGCCATTGCGAACGACATCGGGCCCGTCACCGAGCTTCGAGGTAGCCGTACGCTTGCAGGTATTATTTCAAGGTAGTTACGATGTTGGATTTCCAATGCTATGAAGCCAGTTGCATGCGTGATTGCAACCCAGCGCAAAGTTTAAAAAACAAGAAACTCCCGGTCGCTCTACCATCGCTCCGTTACTCGAACGACGTCTTCGAAGACGACGATGAGTGCAGCCCAAGTTCAGCTGCATCGACGGGTAATGGCAATTCCACGAATTGGAGGACACCTTATATACACGTCACACTACGTCACAGCTGACTCGTTTGTGACATACCGTCACGGCATACTCACCGACCCACCAACGCACAGACGATCATCGAGACCGTCCGACACATCCTCAAGACACTAGAAAATGGGATCAACAAGGTCAGTCACCGTCCATGTCGACAATTATGACGACTAGGCTGGGTTGTTAAGCTGTTGGAGACGCGTAGTTGGATGGATGGCCGTACTCGTGCATGGATGAAGACTTGGGCTGACGATGTGATAGACTCTACTGCAAGGGCCGGGTTCTCGGACACAAGCGTGCAAAGCGCAATTCGCGTCCAAACACTTCCCTCCTTCAAATAGAGGGCGTGAACAACAAGGAAGACGCTCAGTTCTACCTCGGCAAGGTGGGTTTCCCCATCCATTCGTGCAAAGTAACTCCTGTTCTGACGGTGACCGAACGGGTAGCGCGTTGCATACGTGTACAGAGCTAAGACGGAGGTGCAGGGTTCCAAGATACGGGTCATCTGGGGGTGCGTCCATCCTAATGCTCTACTCGATTTTCACCTGACTTGAACATATGACCAGTCGCGTTACTCGTCCACACGGCAACTCGGGTGTCGTGAAATCAAAATTCACCTCCAACCTTCCACCACGGGCATTTGGTGCCAGCGTGCGGATCGTGCGTCTGTCTCCTTGTTTTCGTCTATCGTTAACTGATTGGTCCTAGATGCTCTACCCGTCAAACATCTGATTTATTCTCTGCACTTTTTTTTACTCTCTGCCTTACTTGTCAGAGGTACCCACTGCTTAGGTGTATGATCATCATGTCATGTCGTATGAGACGCATGCATATACAACCAGTAAAAAGACTACCAACATATGAGTGACTCCTTGGGATGATATAAGCATCGGTCGTGTTCGTCGTCGACGGTAGCGGTGACATCATGACCCACCCCATCTACACTGCACTGACGCTGTCCACCGTCATTCCACACCAAAACTGTCTCGAATGGTCGGACGACGGTCAACTCTGTGTCCTTACTAAATCAGCCGTGTACATCTTGGTAGGCACAGTGCTCTCCTAGCTCACTCGTTCGGCCTAGCCGTGAATCAGACTCCAGACCACGGTATCGCGTTAAGCACGCCCCCAGATGTCAAGGCACCCGTCGACGACCAGAGCAGTGCGAAACCGCTCGGGTGGTATAAGACCATGATCGATATATCTTCTCTCCCTGTTCGTGTGTGGGCTGAGATATCCGACAGTGTGTCGTTTTGCCTCGGGGTGGTTTGGTTATGCTCATTGAACAGGTTGGGGAGCGCTGAGTCTGGGCTCGCTAGATGTCTCCGTTCAAGCGGTAGCATGTTCTCCGAGTGGACTGTCCAGTTACGGGAGGTACGTCCTTGTTACTTTACCATCCTACAATTTTCACCAAGTATGCCCCCGTAGGTGTGTTCTCGCGGTACTCAATACAAACATGGAGGTTACGCTCTGGGAGGGGACGAAGAACCATTTAAAGGGTGAATGGTGTATGGTAAGCTCTGTGACTCATATCCCCGCCTGCAGCAAGGAAACGGAATAAAGACGTGATCGTCGCGTCGCTCCACTGTTCATAGATCGACAACGTCACCGATCATCTCGTCGATGCCATAGCTTCAAACGGTGCGGCTCATCAAGAGGTGTTAAACGCGCAGACGACGTGTCAGTCTCCCGCTTTTTGCTTGAATAACCTAAAGGACCGATTACATGCCATACCTAGGTATCGCATGGTCAGCGCAACCTGATTTTGGGATATCCCCCGCTCCGTTACTGGATGCTTCCCTCCTTGCTACGGGAAGTCGAGCAGGGTCGATTACGCTGAGGAGGTAGGCACCATATCGTAACCCACTAGTCACCCCGCCCACATCTCCTAATCTACTCGTCATTATCTAGGTTCTCTCGTTCTCTTGGCGAGAGGGGTCAGCCGACCACCACGGTCGTTGCGAAATTGGAGATGTGCGAGCGATGGATTACGCAGTTGGCGTGGTCGCAGTGGGCCGTATCTGGTGCTACCAAATGTCAGGAATGTTTACTATCCATGCATATATGTACACGTTTATACTGACCGACACGTGGTACGATGAGATAGGCACGGCGATCCTCGCATACGCCATGTCTGACGGAGGAATCGGCTTGCTTCAGGTGTCTCAAACACTCGAAGCCGCAGTCTCCCCCGACGCGTTTATATACGACTACGATGTTGAGAGACACGTACGCGTTGATATAGAGCCATTTCGGGACCTCGCAATATTGCCTGATAAGAGAGCAATTACGACTATGAGATGGGTAGATGTTCCGGGACGGAATGTATGATTTTCTCGCGTTTCGATGTATCAGTGTTTTTATTTTACTCATACAGGCGATTCTCGTAGCAAGCAAAGCTGGAACCGTACACCTCTATTCCCTTCCTCCCTTTTCCTTGCCACCTCCGTCTCCCCTCCCCTACCCATCTATATGCTCGCTGACCCACTGGTACGGGTCAAAATGTCTCTTCGTCCAGATACAACAAACATCGGCAGGATCATCCTCGTTGTCTCCTGTTTCGGGATTATTCTACGCACGAGATCGGGACGCTCTCCTTCTCGCTCTCACGGATGGATCTGTTCATGCAATACTTGGTTTTTCGTCAGAGCCTACGTGGGACCCAGCCCCAACCTCCTCATTACCCCCTCTGCCAGCCACCCCGATGATCGTCGATGACGCAGAGCAAGAGGATAGCTCGACTGGTAGAAATCAAACTACTGCAGAAATGCGTGCCGGAAGCACGACGGACGGACACACGTCGACTACCCGAGATACGACGACCACGAGAAACTCGGACATGCCGATCAGATCTGCAACCCTCACAAAGTCTTCCCGTTCCTTTTTTGTCCGCGCATACCAACATACCAGTGCCGGGGGTTCAAGCGTACCAGATTATATGGACGTGAACAGGATCGATGGGTTCGTTTTATATGACTCGTGCGGAACGGTGGCGTGGATTTATGAGTGCGTGCTGTTTCTCAAATACTTGCTTGTGTTCTTTGAATTTTGTGCACACACTGCCTAGCCGTGCTGGTTGGTTTGCCATGGCATGGCATGAATTTCACTTTTCACCTTCCTTTTCCTATTTACGTGCCGATGAATGTTTTGTGGTTGTGCACGATTTGTGAGAGAGACAGAGCTAACAAACTGCATTTTATTTGTTCATGGTTCGTTCGATGCAATGCAGGGTATCACGACCGACCGATTTCAGCTACAAACACGAAGCGAAGCATGCCTGTGTATTGTTGGTCACGCCATTTTGGTCGGCCGATGATGAGTGGATGGTGAAGACGATTGAGGAGATGATGGATTGGAGTAAAAGTGGAAGCGGTGTGCGGAGCGGTAATTATACTTTTTCCGTTCCTTTTGGTTTCGACTTCTAACCTGTGAACTGGGTTGGCTTGGATGGGTTTTCCCTTCTTCCCCCTTCCCTCTGAACACAGCGGCGAGGGTAGTACCCGCCCATTTACTCCGGGGGATATTTCTGCATTTGGCAGATACAACCCGCTTCGAACGGTTATGTCGAGCTTTGTTGAACCTTTTGGAACACGATATACAAGAGGACCCGAGCACAACCGTCATCATCCCGGAATGGACAAGACCTTACAGCGAAGAAATCAAAATCCGTCTAAGGAAAAGTTTCGCAACTCATTTCTTCGGTTGGGATAGCCTTTTGAGCATCAGGATGAAGTTGGCTTTGGCAGATGAATGCTGGGT
Source organism: Pisolithus marmoratus (assembly GCA_024613145.1). Lineage (NCBI taxonomy): Eukaryota > Fungi > Basidiomycota > Agaricomycetes > Boletales > Pisolithaceae > Pisolithus > Pisolithus marmoratus. The sequence goes on along the minus strand of JANFAE010000246.1, from coordinate 92,893 downwards.
GCGTGCGTTTATTCGATTTTCATCCGTACCCTACGTTTCGAATTACCTGTCTCTCTCATCTCTCCATCTAACATGTGACTAGAAATTGTGCCGAGACGCCCAGATGCGCAATGATTGTGGACAGGTTGCGCGCACCCAACTAGCTGCAATATCTCATCGGGTACTACGAATTCTCGTGCGTCATCTCACAGCCATTGTCACCACTCTCAGTCGTAAGTCCGTCTCCTTGATTAAGCACATGAACATCAGCATCTGATTAACTGGCGTGCCGATATCCACGTACTTGTACGCATGCGGATAACCGAACGTGACGTGTTTCATTATAGCGGCGGATGTACCATTCGTGCTGCGTGTTGTTGTGCAGTCACTTCTTCCCGGTTCTCCTGTAGATCTATCGAGCGAGGCACAAGCGTTGTCTGACAAGGTAAATGCGATGTTGACGGTCGAACCGGGAGGTGTTGGGTTGCATGAAACGTGTCCCGCCTGTCATGTCGAGGTGCCGTTGCGGGATATCACACAAGCGACATGTCTCAAGGGACATATATGGGGTGAGTTGCGGATAACTGACACTCTTTACTTTCTCACTATGCCTTTATGTTTTGCTACTGCTCGTGGCCGATCGCCGTATGCCATGTAACGCGGTTTTTGTCCCTGTTTGGCACTCTTTCGCCAAAATCTTTACCCGCTTGTGGATTCCCCAAACAGCGCGTTGTTCGGTAACCTCCTTCATACTGTCCACCGCCATGGTAAGAACGTGTATCGGATGCAACCGTAAAGCGCTTCTGCCGCCCTCGCAAAGCTCTCCGGCCGAGGACGATAGTTGGATGCCCGTTGCCACGCGGAGTTGGGTCGTTAAAGAGCTGCTTGAAGCTGTAGACCGATGTCTATTTTGTGGGAACTCCTTTGTACGGGTTGTTTAACTTTCCGGGCACATGGGACATCTGGAGGACCTATGACATCTATAACTCTACGTTTACCGCTTGGAAGGAGGGAATAACTCGTGATATGATATTACTTCCGTTGGTAGCAATCACTCGTCCGTACCGATGCACTCGGGCAGAGAATCCGTATACGATCCGCTATGACAGGTAAGACGATATGAATGCGGAACGCTTTTTCGTGAAAGGACAGCATGGATTCTGTCGAAGATTATATTCCAGTCTATAATAGTTTCGCCTGAGCTAATCATTCACCGTCATGTTCACTTTCTGCTGTTTCGCTCTGACCGTCTGTGCAACGTTCTAAGTTAGCTAACGAGCTGGCTTTCCCCTCTCAAACCCAACGTATATCCGTTTGTGCCCTGGCATCCGTACGGAACTGGAAGTGTCAGGGTGAAGTCAGGCATTAGCACGGGAAGTACTACTACGAAAGGAAGACAGTAGCTTATTCCACCGAACTTATACTCCTGAGTAGAAAGAAATTCGTCATGGAGATCAATGTTTACAAAAACCTTGTTAATTGAACTAATCACTAAGAGTTCGGGCGTCTACATACCAAAATTTTCCGACGTACTCATGATGATTACCTATAAGGACTTCTTCTGACCAGCGCTCCACTCGTGAAATCCACAATGTTACCTGGTCGCATCCACCAGCCCCTCATCGCGCTAATTTGGGATTCACAATGCTCGATCATAGCCACCGATACCAATTTACATGCTAGTAGTACACACGACAGATCACTGTTTGCACAACCTACGAACCACACTCACTGAGGTATTGCTTCATTATTGCACGGACATACTATTTAAGCCACTGGCTCAAACCTGAACAACGCATCCGAAGGGTAGGTTGGGGGATCCGATTCTCCAACAGGCACTCCGTGGACAAGGAGCTGTAACGAATGCTGTGTGTAAAGAACACAAGGGCCAAGAAAATCACACGAGAACGCGATCCCGGTTACTGTTAGGGGGAACAACCCACGCGGCGCTTGAGCACTCGGTATCGATCCTGATACAAAGAATTAGATTAAATCGTTTGGTACCAGTGATTTGTAAACGTTGAACAACTCACGTATACGCATCATGGTTGGGCCTCTAGGCGATGATCCAACGGCCCCGACAGTCCACGGCGTCTCCAATCCGGTATCTGTTCTCCCCTAAACACTTGACACGGAACTGTGGGCAGGTGGGTAACTTCGTCACGGGACCTTCAGATGAGAGAGTATAGGAAGGTACCCACCGGGTGAGGTTGAAATCCATCGGGAACAACAATGATAGGGACAGGAACCTCGGTGGTGACTACGCCAGATAGGGTAATGAGCAATAAGTCCCAAATTTCTGCCGTCGTAAGTGCGGATAGTGTATTCATAATTTCCAGATTGAAGGGTCTGACGCATGTTGAGCCTTGTCCTTGGGAATGTAAAACCCAGTCCTGCCACATTTTATCCCATGAAGACATCCCGGAAGACACCGGGGAACAGTCCTTTGGAGCATCTCCACCAAGGGTTCAGGTTGTCAAATTTACCATTTCAGATAAGAGCAGAAGGTCACCAGTACAACTCCAAGGGACGATGGTGGCCTTGTTGCACGGCAAATGGCGATAGTGGAACCATCCAGGCTAGTGATAAACGCTGGCTGCAAAGTATTGATGCTCGAATCCAAACGACGGGGTCACAGCTACTGTAGTATCAGTATGTTAAGTAGAACGCCTGACTGTCCATTGCTGGACGCGGATTCAAAAGGCCGAGAACATAAGTTGGAGACCAGCACTCACAGAAACCTTGACGGCTCTAAGATCCATTGTTGATGCAAGGGCCGGTAGCTTTAACATCTTCACCAATCCGGTTCGATATCCAGAGAACTATGTACCTGCATGCGCATGGTGTGGCATAGTAGGTGTGCACTGCTATGTATCACGCAGGGATCATCTTCATCTGAAAGGTGTGTATAGTCCGCATCAGAACGCCGCAAAGAACCTACTAAAGACGTCAAGTGGATCGAACCACCAACGGGTGTCAAATTGTTCATGGCAGAAATTTAGTTGTCACCATCCGAGCTCCGTGAATTGCAGATATCCATAATATGAAAAGAACAAACTTAGGGCGCTAACGCAGATTGCATAATTGTGGACTAATCGACTGGAGGTGCTTGAAGGACACCAAGAAAGAGCGGGATAGGCAAAAACGGGCTGTGATATTTGCACTCCACAATATGAAAAGAATAAGGTTGAGGCGCCTACATGGATTGCATGTGTGGAAACAGGAGATGCCCACGAAGCCGCATTCCAGGGAAGGCATATCTAAGTCCTGCAGGACGCACGTTCGCATAACCTCGGGCTTTTGGGTATTGTATAGTCTATATCACTGGGTGCCTTTGATGCAGGACTTCCGAGGATGGTACTTCGACTAGGGCCGGCACCACATGTCAGTAGTTTTCATTAGACATATGTACTCACGCTCTGCGTGCGAGACCTGTTGATCCCCCAAGTTCCTTCTTCCTACTTCCTGCGATATCCCATGCGAGGATTAGATTGAATAGGATCTTGGGTTGTTTTTGAGCTGAGCAGAACGGGGGAACGACTATTCAAATATTCACTACTGACTTAGCGGTGGAGCATACAGTGACTCAAAAAACTGTCCAGATGTTTGCCACTTTTTCAAAGATTGGCCTGTAACCCTGTCCATACTTATCTATAAATCATGAAAAAATAGGGGTAGATAGCCATTGGTCAGGTGATCATGGATGCCAAATATGGTTATGATCATGTGACCCAATCTGTTACAATTAAATCCACAATGGCAAGTACTCATCTGGACAGTTTTTTTGCAGGTGGTTGGAAGTGTGGAGATGGCTGTGGCTGTGTTGAATTATGGTGTGGCTGTGCTGAATTTCAACAAATTAATATAACTCTGTTATGAATATACATAAATCAGGTGCAACCTCTGGACATTATGCTCCCTATCCCCCATGAAGCCCATCTCCCCTGAGACTCAGCTAGCTGTGCTGTCTATGCTTCAAGATGGCCAATCTTGTCATCAAATTGCTACCAAACTCCACATTGGTCATTCTACTGTCTCAGAACTTTGTTCTAAGGCCATCTCACCCCTTCCCATCAATGCTGGTGGTCGTCCCTCTAAACTTACCAACCATGATTGTCATCATCTTGCTCACCTAATCACCTCTGGGCAAGCAGATACTGCCACCCAAGTCAAGAAACTTGGTGGGCTTGATGTCAGTACCCAGACCATCAGGAATCACCTCAAGAAGGAGAACCTGAAGGCTGTTGTGAAAGCAAAAAAGCCTCAACTTCAGCCTCGGCATGTGCGACAGCGCTATGCATTTGCACAGAAGTACCAACACTGGACTGAAGAAGACTGGGCAAGGGTTGTTTGGTCTGATGAGACCAAAATCAATCGTCTGGGGTCAGATGGGAGGCTTTGGGTGTGGAAAAAGCCAGGGGCTCCTCTTACAAACCAACATGTTCAAGGTACTGTCAAGTTTGGTGGGGGGAGTTTGATGATTTGGGGGTGCATGACAGTGCATGGAGTGGGTCAAATGTGCAGGATTAATGGGAGGATGGATGCAGCACTCTATACCAAAATTATGGGGGACCATCTGTTCCAATCTGTGGAGCAACATGGGATGGATTCCAATAACTTCATCTTTCAACAAGATGGAGATCCCAAGCATACATCAAAATTGGCCAAAAAATGGTTCAGTGATCATGGTGTTGAGCTTCTAGACTGGCCTGCACAGTCACCAGATCTCAATCCCATTGAACACCTTTGGAATCACCTGAAGAAAAGGCTGGGAACCTACCCAGTACCCCCCAAGGGCATAGAGGAGTTGTGGAAGAGGATTGAACAGGAATGGAAGGAAATTCCCAGGGATGTGTGCCTTAATTTGATCAACAGTATGCCTAGAAGGGTTGCAGCAGTGCTTAAGGCTAAGGGTGGATACACAAAGTACTAGATATATTATACCCATTGTCATTTGGATACCCTGCAAAAAAACTGTCCGGATGAGTACTTGCCATTGTGGATTTAATTGTAACAGATTGGGTCACATGATCATAACCATATTTGGCATCCATGATCACCTGACCAATGGCTATCTACCCCTATTTTTTCATGATTTATAGATAAGTATGGACAGAGTTACAGGCCAATCTTTGAAAAAGTGGCAAACATCCGGACAGTTTTTTGAGTCACTGTATATGTAGTTGAACTCACACAGGTGTATATCTCAGAGACGCCAGCGTAAAACCATGTTCCCGTCATTTGTCGTGCTCGAGATATTTGTGTGGATACGGGGCTTCCAAACGTCAGCTTCACACGTCATGCACTGAGTGGGTTCAACGTTCAACCATAAATGTCTAACACACTCTCCAGTCTCCAGGACACAAGCGAACGAAACGTTCACTGCTTAATTGTGCGAACCTTGCAGAAGGTTGAGGGGGAAGATGCTTCGCGGGCCGATCGAACACGTTATACTTTTCCGTTATACCGCCGATACTACTGCAGGGCAAACTAACGACAATCTGCGATGCGATTTTCGAGATACGGTTTCTCCAACAATATTTTGACTGTACGAAATCCACAATGCGTGAACGTGTGGATTAGATCAAACCTGGAAGGATTGGATTTAGCCCTTCGTCCAATCTCCGGTTTCCGCAAATATGCAATCAGAGCTAGCGCTCAAACTTTGTCCTTTTCATATTGTTGTGTTTTGATGGATGGATCCGATTATTCAAGAGTTGGGGGCACGGTGCTGGTCACCCGGCCGTGGACTCTGTTGTACCATTCATGGTACGCACAGAACATTCCATCGGAGGCTTGCTCCATTCGGGTGATATTCAATGACCTCTATGTCACCAACGGTACCTAGTTCCTAGAGGATATAAAGGTGATCAGATGTCACCGGTTCTTCTGCAGTCCAAGAATCCGACTCTTATCCTACTAAGATGCATCACCCCCTTACTTCAAACGGTTCCAGCGAGTACTACATTACTTCTGTGGCACATCAGCAGTATCTTGGCGCCGCCGAAGGCGTACTTCCTCCCCACGCAATTATTATTCTTCCTCCCAATGTTCAGGCCCCCAAAGTTATTCTCATTGTTCACACCACTGTGCACGAGTTGACTGACTTCCGCATTGCTCAGTTTACGGTGACGGCGGCCAGCGGGGACAACACCTATACCATCAAGATCAGTGAGAATTTCGTCCGGGGTCTAGATGAACGTGTCTATTCCTTCGAAGACGGAGTTGCTGAGGACTGGATTATCACTTTCAGGGAAGCCGACTCAGCATACACGTAAGCTTCTGGTGTTTGAGACAGATAGATGGTTGGATGATGACACTATCTAGCGTCGAGAGGAAGGCCGATAGCCCTATGAGGGCCTGGACTACTCCCGAGAACAAACCTAGCCCCCGGGACGAACATAACCCCCTGCAGGTATAACATGATGGCACTTCTCCCGCATTTGGGGCATTTATCATGACATGTTCTCAGATTTTCCTTGAGACCCTTATCATTCCAACATTTCCTCCTCACTTGCTCCCTATTCAGCTGTTCAAATTTGAACTTGCACACGAGTGATGCGAACCATGGCGGTGGATTTAGTAGTCATGTGCGAAATTGCTGTGTATGAGGTTGTATAGTCAGTTTAGTTTTCCGGATGTCCATCGTAGTTCGCCACTATGATGAAGTCTGAGTTTGAGTTTGTTTGACTATCTGCGTCACATCTTTACTGTCCCGGTGCTTGATCATGACGATATGAATTACAGAAAGCTCACCGCCCTCCAAATTTCTCCAGAACCACTGAAGTCAAAACTTTCAAATACAAGGCTTCATGCATTCCGATATCGGGATGAGAGGAGCGCAGTGTGAGGAGGATATGCTACTAGCGGGGTTCTAAACCCACTGGGAGGGAGGGCAGTCACGAAACGTCATGAGAATCGGACTTCCGGGCAATGAAGACACAACCGGGTGCTCCTGGGCCGAGGAAACGCAGACTGGTGATCTCCATATAAAAGTCATTGTTTGACGGTCCTCAGGAGCATTTTGGGAAGCAATCGTGTCGGATATTATTTAGAAAGTTCAGGGTACCACCAAGGATGTGATTCCATGGCGAGCATTCCTTTTCATGCGATTTTTGTACTAGCCGCTAGTACAAAAATTGTGAAACTGGTGTCTTGTGCTGACAAGTGGCTCCCGTGACTTCCTACGCCACCTACTAACTGTTTCATCACTCCCACACAGTACTGTACCCGAGTCTGACCCTGAGCATGACCAACGAAAATGCCTTCTGCTGTGCAAAAATCTGCACTTCCGGCTCTCATCCACACCGTGGCATGAGCTACGCGGTTTGCCTTTTCCCATGCGATAGGACACCGCGAGCACAGCAAATGGACGCGTGCGACCTTTCGCAGAGTTTTCAGGCGTCTATCGTGTAGACTGAACATCGCACGTTTGAACATGAGTTGTAAAACTTGTACAGATCATTTGTAGAACCGACACCATGAGAGTTCATATGACGAGCGTATCATTTACGTTGTATGGCAATACTCTCGCTCCGAATCCACGCTTGACATGATAGCCAAAGGATTAGGCTAAAGCCAATCACCGCAGTACTGAGGTTGATCTATTTTCCGTGGCCCGCAGCAATTCCGTCAAACTCGGAAGGCTCCATGAAACACGTGACGCGAAAGACACGGGGTCATGTTATTTGATGCATATGATCGTCCTCCCCTGGGTAAGTACGAGGCACAGCCGAGAGGCATATTATTAGTATAAAGCCCGGCATGTTTCACGTCGGTATATCAGTATCATCAGTTCTTCGTCTGTCCAACCATGGATGCTCCAACCCTTGGCTCGACAGTCCACTTATCCACGGCAGACAAACGTGGCAGCGTAGACCACCCCCTTGACCCTCTGACGCCAGATGAGGTGCGTAGCCTATCAACCACCGCACATGCTGAAAACTGACCAACCTTGTCACCCCCGTTAGATCAATGCGGTGACTTTGACTGTTAGAAAATACATCGTCGAACACACAGAGATCAAAGCGGTGAAATTCGTAACATGCATCCTTTCACCTCCTCCAAAGAGGGCAGTCCTCGCCGCCATGGGTATTCCTGTTACGCCGGGTGGCAAGCCAGAAGCTCCCACCAAGATTGTCAGGAAGGCAGAGTCAGACGTGAGTGCGAGTAGTCGCCGAGTCCATCAACTATTCATATCGTGATTAGTTCTTTGACGCTTTAAATGGGTCCGTGTGGCTTTCATATTTGATGGGCCTTGATGGAGTTGATCACTTTGTTACAGGGCCGCTTATAATGCTGTGTTGGCACTCGTCGATGGAGAATGGAAAGTGGAATCCTTGGACCGTCTTCCGGAGGGTACACAACCAAACATCACTGTGGGTGAACTCATCCAATGTGAGATTATTGTGCAAAAGGATCCCAGAGTACAAGCCCTAGCAAAGGAAGTCGGTAGGTGAGGTGTGCTCTGTATCTTGCCTGCTCTGACATGGGAAACTAGGTATCGAGCCTCATCAAATCTTTGCCGATGGGTGGGTCATTGGTTGGGATGACCGATTCCCGAAAGACCGGCGCCTTGCACAGGCATTTTTGTTTGCCCGATTTTCCAAGCACGAAAACCTTTACGCCCATCCTCTGGTAAATTTTTCTGCGTCAATGCATCCTGTATCGACCTTCACGTCATTCTAGGACTTCGTTCCGGTCATCGATATTATCGCGGGCAAGATCATCCATATAGATTTCCCTCCCGCGTGGAGGAAAGAAGCCGATGGAAGTGTCAAGCTGTCAGTTCCCACGACACAGCCACAACCCCTTTCGGATGATGCCTTCCTGGGAGCAAACCGTCCACGCATCCAGCCGCCCCTGGCGCGTTATGACTTCCTTTCCGACCTCATTAAGGAGACAGAGCCTAACTACAAAGAACGCGATGACGTGAAGCCACTGCATGTCATTCAACCCGAAGGCGTCTCTTTCAAAATGCAGGGTAACATCCTAGAGTGGCAGAAGTGGAAGATGCATATAGGTGAGCATTCTTCGTCGATTCGGTCTCCCAGTATTATATTAATGGAAAATTTAGCTTACAGCTTCCGCGAGGGTGTTGTATTGTCGACGATTACATACAACGACGATGGAGAAATACGTCCGATCTTTTACCGTCTTTCGATTGCGGAAATGGTTGTTCCCTATGGCTCGCCCGAATCCCCACACTCAAGGAAATTTGCCTTCGATTCGTGAGTGAATACTATTGTAACAGTTATCTGCCGCGCTCATAACAATCTGCAGAGGTGAATATGGTATGGGTATAATGGCTAATGAACTTTCCCTCGGTTGCGACTGCTTGGGCAAGATCCACTACTTGGTGCGATGCCCACTAATCACCGTATTAGACACCTTCTGATCGTGATGCTTCATACCAGAGTGGCGCTTTTGTTGATAATTTGGGTGCAGCCGTCGAGGTCAAGAACGTTATTTGCATTCATGAAGAAGATGCCGGTGTCCTTTGGAAGCACTCTGACTACCGTCCAGGTGGTCGCTCCCGGACTGTGAGAAGCCGACGACTCGTCGTCAGCATGGTTTGCACGCTCGCCAACTATGGTGAGGGTTCCTCTACGTTCTTCTGCGTCAGGGGAATTACTGATGATTTTGTGCGCAGAATACATCTGGAACTACTACTTCTACCAGGATGGTAACATCGAGCTTGAGATTCGGCTCACTGGTATTTTGCAAGTTTCTGTCACTGACTCTGATGAGCCTGTTCCTCATGGCACTACTGTTGCTCCCCGCGTCAACGCTCAGTTCCACCAACATATTTTCTCCCTTCGTGTCGACCCTATGCTTGATGGCTTACAGAACTCAGTCATCGAGTCAGAGATCGTTGGCGTTGACGCGCTGACGGGTTCAAAGGAGAACTTCGCTGGCAACGCCTTCGTTATCAAGGATCGCGTCCTCAAGTCCCAAGTTGAAGACGGTGCGCGGGACTTCGACTGGGCGTCCGAGCGTCGCTGGCGTATCGCTAATCTGAACAAGACCCACTACTCGTCTGGAAAGCCGCCATCGTACACGATCATGATGAAGGGTGGTGCCGTTCCCCTCTTGGCGAAGCAAGACTCCTGGGTTGCACGCAGAGCTTCTTTCGCACACAGACAGCTTTGGGTCGTGAGAGACGAAGAAGGCCCGAAAGGCTCGAGATTATTCCCCAGTGGCAGGTACGTCCCGCAGACTCGGGAAGAGCCCAAGGATTCCGTCGGGAAATGGGTGAACGAAGGCAGCGGTAGCATCGACAACGAAGATATCGTTCTCTTCCTCACACTTGGTAGGTCGCTCCATGTATGCTGCCCTTTCGACAGTCTGAACCGCCCTCTCTTGCTCTGCAGGAACTACCCACATTCCTCGCCCGGAAGACTGGCCTGTGTAAGTGTTATCTCTTATTTTGAATTCGCATGAGTTTACCCGATGTCCTTTAGTATGCCCGTGGAGCACATCAATGTCCTCTTCAAGCCTTCCAGCTTCTTTACCAAAAACCCCAGCATGGATGTCGCTGGTACCAACGACCATCACAGTCAACCAGCATTTGAAACCGTCGGCATTATTGAACATCACGCCAACGCAGAAAATGGGACCACTTGCTGTGCAAATTAAACCTGACGCAAATGAGAGACTTCGTTGTACTTTCTCTATTTCCATGTTTTCTGAATTTCGTCTTGTACAATACCATGCAACATTATACCAGCCCGATTTGGACCTGGTTCTCATTGAGACTGCAGAACTTCTGGGTATCGAAGTGCGGTAGTTTGGCTTGTAACTTGCTTACTACCTCAGTCCTCTGCGGAGGCCCCAGGAGTTGTACTCAGTTGTTTTGTCTCCAACTCCAAGTGCCACCATCTCTCCTGTGGAAAGACAGTCGTGCATTCCATCATTTAATCTATTAGTGTGTTTCAGAGTTGAATTTTTGAGTGCAATAAAACTTCAAAAACTTGCTGCCATCACCACACAATACAGCAACATTCAAACTCTGCAGTGGTGTGCAGTGCCCATGTATCACCCATCAGTGCTAAGCACTAGTCTCCCTTTCTTATGACCCTCTGGCATGACTGATCACCCTCCAATAGATGCCTCTGGACAGGCAAACCAACTGTTCACATTGTCTTCCTCCCATAGTAGTCATGGTCATGGCCATCATCAGCAAACCAACCTTACCCTGTGCAGAGCCACACAGGTCTGTATATGGTCACAGACCTAACAGAGGGGTACCTACTATTACAGAGCTTGACAGTGTTGGACAGGTCAAGTCATTCTACTAGTGTAGTGTAGCTGCTTGACAGCCATCCAAATGTATGCACACTCTTGATCAATACCACCTGCACAGCATTGGCAGTCAATAGGCAAGCTGCACAGACATCACATTGCAAATGATAACATAGAAGTGTAATGCAAGATAACAGACATGATGACCTAATCCAGAACCACCTCAAAATCATCCTTGGATGTAGTTGCCATCTTGCCACCTAACAGTGCACTGTACCACCCCTTAATGAGAGCCAACACAACAGTACAATATAAGCTTACCTCCCAGTGGTTGCCCAACTCATTCTGAGTGCCTGAGTCATTGCAGCATGTTTATGATTGCCATCTATCCTGACCTGCATGGCCATGAGCTGTATGAAAACTTTGGAGTATGTACTAGATTCAAATTGATGATCCTGTTGAATTCCTGTGATGGCATACTCATCTATAGTGGCTTGTAACTGTAAAGAATGAAGAGAGGTTTACAAAGCAATGAACACAACTTACGCTGCAAGCAGTTCACAATTTTTCATGAGAAAATATGCTGAAAAAATTGAAGAAAGTGATACTCTTTTTTGATAGGTGTTTTCAAAGAGAAAAGGCAAAAATAATATTTTCTTTTCTTTGCATGACTCACCACAAAACATTGATTGATGGTATGTAATACCCATTAGTGTAGAAGCTAATCAGCACTACCATCAATTCATGTTTTTTGCACAGAAAAGACAAAGAAAACAAAATATTATATTTCCATTTTTTCTGTGAACACAGCCCAAATAAAAGAGGATCTCTTCTGTCAATTTTTTCAACATGAAAAAGTGTGAAATGCTTGCAGTGTTACCACTGTTGCTGCAAGGCAGACAACAGACTTGGGAACCTCCCATACAAATACTTCTGGGGAAAGATGGCCAAGCACAGACAGTGTGGCATAAAAAAAATCAATGATGAGACCAGCCAGAGCAGGAGATGCCATGTTCCTTATTGTACCCTACAAAAAATAATAAAAGTCAGTCAGGTATTGCCCAGGACACAGAAACAAACATCTTCTTCAGTGCCATCCCTCACAAACTTTGCCCCCTGAATCAACTCTTGTGCATTGGCCAAGTTCTCCTCAGCTGGTTGATTGCTGCCTAGTAACCATGTCATGAGTGCCTCCCAGAGCAGCAAAACACATTAACATGTGCAACATAATTTTAAGAAATCCTACTAGGATGCCAAGATCTTTGCAGTAATCAGGCCAGTAACCTGTTCATTGGCAATGAGTAACTAGTTCAAGAAGCAATGTTACACTCACCAGGAGGAATAAGCACCCCCACTTGTTCACATTCAGCCATTGCTTCGGTAATGTACATGGCACTCTTCTCATCAATGAACCATGCTCTGCTGGGGAAGGGGTCTGAGGTGGCACCACACTGGGCAAGCTGTTTAGCTCGTTCAATGATTTCGCAGAATTTGTAAGGGTAAGAACAAAGCTTTGTTGCAGGTCCACCTAGTTCACCAGAGGAGACTTGGCATGAGGTCCTTTATGTCAGCTGGGGCAGGTGAACATTCACACAGTGGCACATCTTGTTGCAGTGGGGCTGAACAACCAGAAAGCTGTTGTTGATGGACATCATGTAGATGTTGAGGATCCAGAGTGTGAGCACCAGAGTCTGTAGACTTTGGCCAAATCCACCTGTCAATTGCCACTTAGTGATTTAGGCACTGTTTGGACAGCACCTAGAATTTGAATTTGGGATTCAAAATTCAAAATGTGAGTCACATGATATACTCATGTGATGGCATGTGATGCAGGTCATACTGCTCCTCATTGATTACCACAGCACTCATGGATGTCAACATCAACTGAGATCTGGCAGCTCAAGGGCCAGTGTACCAGGCCATCATAAACTATGTCATTCACTGTTGACAACTACTACTAATCTTAACACTCATTTTGGCACAAGTTGCTCAGCTTGCCTGTGAAGTTTTTCCATCCCCCTGCATATCCCCCATCACATGTTGATCCTTACTGGTCATGCTTGGGTATTGGAGCTCTTGGAGGGTCATCTGGACCACATGAAGATCAATTTCAGTCTTTCCATCAATGCCTTTTCCACACTCTTACACATTCTCCATGAGAACAACATCATGGACTCATGGAATGGAGTATTGCTAGAAGAGAAACTCAGAATCTTTCTATATACATCTGTGACTGGGTTATCTTCTCATCTTACTGCAGAATGGTTCCAATGGTCACCAGACACCATTACAAAGTGACTACTAACTTTTAAACATTCCAAATGCTGTTCACATTGTAGTCAGCAGCTATTTCAAATGCATGCTATACTTTTTTTCATCACCTAAGTTTTACAACTCACAGATCCAGTTCCCCACATCCAAAATGCCCATATCACACAAGATCATGCAAGACAATAAATTCAAATATTTCGATAAGTGCATTGGTGCAGTTGACAGCTCACACATCCATGCATTTGCTTCTGAAGGCAATCATGCATTCATGTGTAACTGGAAAGGTTACCTGTCACAAAACTGCCTATTCATTTGCAACTTCAGATTTGACTTCACATACTCACTGTGTGGCTGGGACAGGTCTGTTGCTGACAGCGCTCTGTGGAAAGATGCAGTCACAAATGGTCTAGTAATGCCTGCAGGTAAATACCTTGTTGCAGATGCTGGGTTTGCATTGTGCAATGTGCTTCTTGTACCATACTGTGGTGTGCATTATCACCTGAGGGAATGCCACCAAGGGAGAGCTGGGTGCATTGCTAGGGCTCTCTTTTGGCATAACTAATGCAAGCAGACCCAGAAACAAACATGAACTATACAATCTTCAACATGCCTCACTGCACAACATTATTGAATGTATCTTCAGAGTACTAAAGTGCCAATGGTGCATCCTCAATCCCCCCCCAGAGTATAGCATGGACATTCAAGCTCATATCCCCTCAGCATTGTGCACATTGCACAATTTCCTCAACCACTTCAAGCCCAATCAATACAATGACCCTGACTTTGACTGGGAGTGGATGCAGTTTGAGGAAAGGGATGACTCTTCACTTGCTGGATCTGATTTTGAAGAAGTGGTTGTGCAGCTGGGGGATGAGACAGTGCATGCAAGACAGGATTGCAGTGGATATGTAGGTGGATTATTTGGCAGAGTGTGCACATCATGGGATTCCATTACTGGCTTGATAGACAACTATACTTAGCAGCATGTTTCAATGGCAGAGGCAATTCACATGTAGTATTGACAAAAGAAAAAGAAAAGTATATGACAGGCAAGTAAAATTTATGCTGATCTATGTGTGGCTCATTCTGCAAGACATGTCTCTAGCCAATGCTTTCGAACCACTTCCCCCATGCCAGCAAAAAGTGTTGCTGCACTTCAGCTTTGTGTCAGCTGTTCAGCAAGGTACAGAAGCTCATCTGCAGAATAGTCATTTTCATATGTTTTGAGTATGGTGATGGCATCTTGATGTATATTGGTGGTGGTGACAGACCCTTCAGTCAACTATTGGCCTGAAACTGGGACACCCAACATGTACAATTGAGCCTAAAGGTGGGCCTAGCTGACACCAGCCAACTGGCCTGGAGGGGGATAGGCCAAGGTGTAAACATGTTTCAGCCAACATGTCTGGGGGATGGCCCACCCCCCTGGAAGTGGGGTCAGCCTACCTGGCTGGGGGATGGCCCACCCCCCTGGAAGTGGGGTCAGCCAACCTGGCTGGGGGATGGCCCACCCCCTGGAAGTGGGGTCAGTGGACCTGGGACATCCCCTGGAAGTGGGTCAGCCTACCTGGCTGGGGGATGGCCCACCCCCTGGAAGTGGGGTTGGCCAACCTGGGACATCCCCTGGAAGTGGGTTGTCCTACCTGGCTGGGGGATGGCCCACCCCCTGGAAGTGGGGTCAGCCCACACTGAGGGGCATCCATGTCAAATGAAAACACTAGTGATGCTACAGATGGCTTGAAGGTCCAGGACAGTAGGCTGACTGGGGGATGCCCCATGGTCCTGGAAGTGGGGTCAGCCAATATGGCTGGGGGGTGCCCTACCCCCCTTCCATCCTCACACCCCTGGAAGTGGGGTTGGCCAACCTGGCTGGGGTATGGCCCACCCCCCTGGAAGTGGGGTCAGCCCACACTGAGGGGCATCCATGTCAAATGAAAACACTAGTGATGCTACAGATGGTTTGAAGGTCCAGGACAGTAGGCTGACTGGGGGATGCCCCATGGTCCTGGAAGTGGGGTCAGCCATCATGGCTGGGGGGAGCCCTACCCCCCTGGAAGTGGGGTCAGCTGACATGACTGGGAGATGCCCCATGGTCCTGAAAGTGCAGTCAGCCCACATGGCACCCATATGGCTTGGGGCATGCCCTGCAGTCCTGGAAGTGGGGAGCCCTACCCCCCTGGCATCCACCTGGATGTGGGGTCAGCTGACATGCCTAGGGGATAATCATGAAAGGTGCCTCTTTCAATCTAGATAATTGCCTACCCCCCTAGAAGTGGTGTCAGCCACCATGATAGGGGGGTGCCCCATCTACCTGGATGTGGTGTCCACCCATGGCTGGGGATAATCATGAAAGGTGCCTCTTTCAATGTAGATAATTTCCTACCCCCCTGGCAGCAGGGTACCACAATGTGACTGGGGGATGCCCTGTGGTCCTGGAAGTGGGGGTGGTCAACCTACCCTCCTGAAAGGGGGATCAGCTAATCTAGGTGCAGGATAGCCTGCACACTTGAAAGGGGGATCAGCCAACTTAGGTGCAGGATAGCCTGCCCACCTGAAAGTTGGGTTGGCAGACCTAGCTGGAGTTGGTCATGATTTAATTCCCTGGGCCTCCAAAACTGTACATTCTGATCTAAATTGTCATCATATATCTACCCATCAATGTCCCATGGCCCTCCTGGTTTGATTCCATGTTCCCACCCCCCTCTTCCCATTTTCCCCACCCTCCTTGTCTTTTTCCCCATCTTGCTTTGCCACCTTCTTCCCCCTAGTCACAATCCCACTCTCTGCCCTTTTCTGCTTTTGAGTAGGTACCACAGGAGGAACTTCCTCCACTTCCTTCTCCTCATCCTCCCTATCAGTCCCACCCATCCCAGCACCTTCATCCCCCTCTTGGGGCTCCTTCATGCCTGAACTTTGCTCCAACCTGGCAACTATCAACCCCACTATATCCATCACATTCTCCACCTTTGGGATACCAAGCTCAGAGTTCAGCAAAAATTGGAGGTGACTGACCAAGGGATCATCCTCTTCAACTTCCTGGGCATGACTACATTCCCTCAACAGCAGACCAAGTCCCAGCACCACCTGCCCACCCAATGAGGAGGAAGTGAACCTCACACTTTGTAATTCCCCAAGGGCCTTCCAAAAACAAGTGGACTCCAAATGGATTTCCTGGGGCAAATACTTGGCACTCCAGGTCCATGTTGCCCAGTGGGGAAGGGCTACCTCTCTCCCCTTTCCATGTTCCTATGAAAGATGCTTTGTTAGCTAAGTGTTCTGGGAAAATCATGGACTTACCTGTTTTGGCAGGGCCTCCACCAGGTCCACAAGTACTTGGTACCTGGGCATGATGGAAAGAGACTTCAAATATTGGATGTGGTCCTTGCTAGCATGCCATGCAGGACTACACTCTTCAGGGCCTGGTCCCTCACATCCATAGTCACTTCTGCCCCCTTGTTCACAACCTCACCACTTTTCATCATCTGCCCCAAGTGCACCCCTTCTTCACCTACTTCTTCTTCACTGTCATCCTCAGGGTCCATCCACTCTCTCTTCTTACTGCTCCCTGCCACTGGTCTCCTGTCAAACTGCCTTGACAAAGGTGCATCCTCCTTTTTGCAACCAATGAAAGATACAATCACCTTCTCCTCTGCCTCTAGGGTTTGCCAGTGATCCCAGAGCAACTGCAGGTCAGCCTTGGTCCATTTTGAAGGATCCTTCATCATAAACCCCTCTGGAATGGACTGGGAGTCAAGATACTCCATGGGAGACTTGATCAGCAAGCCCCAGGGAACCCTGGCCTTGGGCTTCTTCATGAACTTGGCTATGCCCCAGACTTCAATCAGATCCAAGCCATGCACATGACAATCAAGACCCACCATAAGCAGCTTGGAAGACTGCTCTTGCCAAGCTCTGCTGCACCTTCAACTTCTGCCCTGCCCAAGTGGGCATCTCCGGGTTCCCATCCTCATCCAAGGATATCTCCACCTCATGCTTCTCAGCAGAATCATCCTCCCCTAAACAGTGACCAATGGGCATGGACATGTGGAGAGACAACACATCACACTTACCAGGGGCTGTCAAAAGATAATCTGTCAAACTATTTTCCCCATTCAACACCCAATCCTTGCTCGACTCAGAAGACTGAGTGAATGACTTCTTCCCATCTGCTGGTGCTGTCTCAAACCTGGTGGTCTTCTTGAGCATTGAAAAAGAAGAAGGATAGTGAAACTTACACTGCCATCTTGATCTGACCTTCCCCTGCCTCATGTGCTACAAACATCACCACATGGGACCCCATGGTTCTGTGCATGGTTTCAATTAAATCTCTAGCCATGTTTGGGAGATTTTTTCTCCTGTATCTGTTAATTGGCTAGCTCAGCATATGGTCATGGGTCTCTTTTGGGGCACCCAACTTGTTCCATTTTTCTGCTGCCCTCCCAGCTTCTGCTTTCCTCTCCTCAGAAACAGACTCCCACCACTGTTGGATGATCCTGTTCCTCTGCCCTATGGTCTTGGGGTCCTTGGGGTCCCTCCTTTCCCTATCATAGGCATCCATTTCCTCCTTAAAGATCCTCTGCACTGCAGTAAATGCCATAAAGGCCTTTTTGTAGTCCCCAGCCTTGGTGGGCCTAGCCTTCTCCTCTCTGGCATCCTCACCCTCACAGCTTTCTGCCCAGCTCTTCCTAGTGACAGCCAGGATGTGCTGGATGATGGCTATTTCATCATCCTGATCCTCAGGATCCAGGTGGGGCAAGAACACCCTCCTGATGGCCTAGACAAACCTCAGATGTGTCTGACTTGATGAAAAGGATGTCTCACCACTCTCAAATGTGGGGGCAATCCCACAGAATCCTCAGGTTCATGTTTAAGGATCTCCAACTTCACCTCAGCAAGGATCTCATTCCTGAGCTGGGAGTTCCCCTTGCTTCTTTGTACCTTCCCACATAGGAGGAGAGGATTTCAGAATAGACTTCCTTCCAGTCAGACATTGGATAGGTCAATGGGTGCAAGTGTATAGCAGCAGAGATTTTGTTGTCACAGGTGGAAGACTGAAGACGAAAATTTATCAGCCCTTACTTATTTAGGCAGGTGGTTGAAAGAATTCCAGCCATCCCACTTTTAGGCATTGCCCATTTTGTTTGCACATATTTGCCATTCACTCCTGTTCTGCCACCAAGTCCTGAACCAAGCATATCCCCACACATGTCATATGTACCTGCTCCCATTCTAAATGCCATCCATCTGTTTACCATGGAACATCAGCCTTGCCTTGCTTGCAAAGTCACTCCATAGCCCCATCTGCTTGTTGGCATAAGCCTCTTTTCCTGGCTCTGTCAACTGCAGAGCCCTTTGCTCCCACATTTTCTTGTGGTACTCAAACCACAGCCCAGTCCAAAGCATCTCATGTCTCACCAGTGACACTTCTTCTTTCCATCTGTCCCTTCTTGCCCTTGCTTTGAGCCAGTTGATTCTGTAAACTATACAACACTTTTAATAAGATATATGGAATCAGAATACACTTACATTCTGCCATCAAGCCCCCAGCCTCCACATTCAACTGGCTCTTCTCACCATCTATCACCCAAAACCATGCCAGTTTACTGGTCCCCTGTCCAAACCTGTTCTCCTCTGTCACCTCCTTACTCACTGCAAGGTCCTCTGGCAAGATTTCTTGATACTTTTCTGCCATGTTACCATCAGGGTCCAACCTGAGAATGGCCTGCCTGGCCCTTTGATAACTTCTGACATGCTTGTTTACCCTGGTGGAATTTGCAGTCCTGAAGTTCTGTCAGTACAACATGACCTTGTTTCCAAGGTCTGTCCTCAGTTGGTCCAGACAATCATTGGCTTGTCCAATCCTGAGTTCCCTTTCCTTTTTTAGAAGGTCATGAAGGCCCAGCTCTGTCAGTTTGGCAGCTCCAATGGAAGATGGCATCCATATACTCATGAGCTCAGAAGCCAGCCCCTCAACTTCCTCTTCAGGAGCTTCCCAGTCTCCTTCATCATCATCCCAGAACTCCCTATCCTCATGTTCTTCTTCATCTGACCCACAGAATGCAGGATCATCCTGGGGAGTGAAAGTGCCATCTATATCCAAACCTTTGCAAAATGCTTTGCCATTGCTATGGAATTTTTCAATCCTGGAAGAAAGTCTCTGTCTCTTCTCAGAGATTTTAACTTCTTGCCTAGTTGAAATTGGACTGGGAAGTTGTTGGATTTCAGACCTCAGCTGATCCCTGCAAGTCTGGTCAGCAAGAAATTCACCTTCAGCTCAAGAGGGACCTCACTGTGAGTCCTCAATGCTGATTCCTTCTGCAAGCCAAGCCACTGAACCAACATTTCGAGAGGGGGACTTGGGGTTTTTTATGAGCTGCAAGCACACCTCCTGAAAGGTGGGGGCTAAAAAAATTGTCAGACCAAGTCATCAACCCATCCATGACACCAACCTTTGTCCCCCTTCAATAAATAAATATCTAGGGCTTCCCTCCTATCTGCCTCTGCCCTAAGTGCATCTGATTCCCACCTAGCAACCTTGTCAGGATCCAACACAGCAGTCAACTGCTCATAAGCCTCATTCATTTCCTCCAGACACTTGTTGGAATTCTTATATTTCTTGAGCAAGGAGGGGACTGTGATGTTGGGCATAAATTTACATCCCCTCCAAGAAAAAAAAAAACTCACCCATTCCCACAAGCTTCTTCCAGTTAGAGTCCCTCATATGATCATCATACACCTCTTGCCTGTGTGCCTGAGTCATAGACCTGGCAGTGGGGGAGATCTTATTGAATGGAGCCCACAATGTCTCCAAAATTTCTCCATCAAAGTGGCCAGCACCCTTGATGAAGTTGAGGCTGTACCTGGGAAAGCAAGAGAGCTTGTGTGCAGCCAAATGGAACTTTCCCACTGCAGGAACAATTTCCAGAGCTGGGGGAAGAAGGAGAGATGGACTGTTTTTCACCCTGCTCCTGAAGTTGATGCTCCACTGGCACCCTACATCATAAATCACCAGGGCTTTTGTGATGCTCTCTGAATGATATCCAAGAGCATTACAAATGGAGTAGTCTGTGTTCATATACCTGGCCCAACATCAGCTCCAACTACACCAATCTCAATCCAGGGGGTCCACTCACCTCTCCCCTTTCTGAAAATCTACCACAGAATGTGGGACAAAGCAGCCATGCTGAGCACAAGCTGTAGCACCAATCCCTGTAGATTGTAGGTTGGACTTGTTGATGTTTGCAGCATTGATAGCCCTGTGATTGCTGCAGGTGGATCTCTAAATGTGTGGTCAGGAAGCAATCTACAAGACCATGAGACCTCTCACCTCCTTGATATCCAAAGACTGTTTTAGATGACTCTGATAGGGCACCTCAGCAACCATATACCCCTTTCCATTGGACAAAGCCACATCCAACTCTGGCTTGTTCATTTTCATATGCTGAGCAGTGAAGTTCCCATCTATGACATATTGCCTCATGATAGTATCCCTGAAGGCAGTCAGAATACCAATCCAAATGGATCACACTCTCTTACCTGTCATAGTGGACTTTCCAGTCTGCTGGCAAATTAACACCTGGTTAGGGGCAGGCTGGGCAGAAGAGGGCAAGTCCTCCATCCCCAGGATCCTGCTCCATATCATGCCCAAAGCCAAACCACTTTCTGTGTTTCAAATCCCTCCACAGCTGAGAAACCCTCATCAACTCCCTGTATCTATCCTAAAAGGGGAAGAAAAAAATATTTGACCTAAGCCAAGCAACCAGAAAATGGCACTCAACTGGTACCCTCTCTTGAAATGCATTGTTGGTGAACCTTTTCAGCTTCTGATAGAAACTCATAGCAGAGATCTTGCACTCCAAAGCATCTATCAGAAAGTGATCCAGGACAGCAAAGGTGAAGGCAGTCTTGGGCTTGGAGATGCTGGCTGGGAACAGTCTTTGCCTGAGCAAGTCCAGGTGCCAGTCATTAGGATGAGACCCAGGGCAGTTACACACAGAAACCTCATGAGAAAAAATCCCCTCTGTGTACACAATGGTCATCTGGAACCAGGAAGACCTCCTGATGGCCAGGTCATCAGAGTGCCTGTCCAATAAAATGCCAATGACCTGTGATTGGGAGGTTCCTCCCCAGTGATATAGCCTGACTCATCTGGATCAGGATCTGAGCTATTCTGAGGGCAGGGATCTCCCCCATGGCCTATGTGCCACAAGAAGCCCAGTTCCATCAAGGAGGTAGGCTCATAGTGAGTACCATTCCACCTTTGGACCTTGTGAAAGGGGAGGTTCCTGTGAGCTTTGACAGCACAGGGGCCACACCAGGCATGGACTCCAGTGCAGGACATGCACTGGACACTTCCTTCTGCCTCTTCACACTGCTCACAAATTCCTGCCTTGGCCAGCTGCTCCCCCTCCAAAATAACATTGAGATACTCTGCTCTCCAAGGCAGCCACTCTCTGACAAAGTCATTTTGACTCTGGAAGGGATTTTTTAATGGTGGACCAGCCCCAAATCAGATTATGGACCTTTGTGTGCCTTCTGGACTGGGGGGAATCTTCTGCATCATTCCAGTCAGAGTTAGGGATGTCAAGAGAGTTGGGAAAGTCAGAGAAGTTGAGATTTTGGGAGGATGCCATGGTTCTTGGAGTTCGTGGAGTGGAAGGCAGACTGCCAGATGGCAGGTAGAGGTGCCTAGCATCCACTTCTTTGTGGGTGAGCTTTCCCCTTCTGGTCTTGGTGGGCTCAAAAGTGTACAAAGCACCTCTACCAGAGGTTTTTTGCAGGACTTTGGACCTTCTTCGATGCATGCTCCCCAGGATCAATATGAAACATGGGTAATGCTCTGGATGTACAATTTTCACTCATAAACTCCAACTGACATTGGCTAAGATGCTTGGCTAAGTACATACACTAATTCTGTAAAAAAAACCCTAAGAGATCCTTTTGTTGGGTGAACATTGGCCTGGCCAGTCCAAATCTGTTGTGGATAGCATCCTTCATGTAGTGAGCAAGTGCTATCCTTTCCCCTTTCTCCCACTTTGGGACAAAGTGGGTGAGGAGTTTGCCAGCAAGGAAAACCATGGTGCCTGGCTGATAATGGAATACAGCACCTAATTCAGATATATGAAATTGGGCATCATGAGTTCCCAGGCTCACTACCAAGTCAAGCAGAGATGGTGCAGAAGCTTGGTCCTGGTGGGGAGGAGTCTCTTGGTTGACTATGACATCTATGCCAAGATAGATGCAAGGCCACCTAACAGGGCAAGGGGGTTGGGTGGTGACCCAGTGCTGCCTGGCAGAGATAGCCTCCTTGCCAACTCAGGCAAGATCAGGCAGGACAATTTCAGCAATGGTGTTCCAGAAGTCCTCTGCATAGATAATATCTCTGAGCCATTGCCTTACTGCTGGCTTTTTCAGAGAGGAACTTTCATAGACCTGGTCCTCCAATCTCTGAGGGTCAATTAGCCTCCAAAAATATTCCTAGAGAACATGGGGGATTACTGTATGAGCCTGCTGGAAAGTGGCTGGAGAATTCATGAGCCTGCCATGACCAAATTTCTCATTGCCATCCTCCTCTGCCACATGTTTATGGCCAAACCTCCTTTTAGATGGACCACCAGTCTTGGAACACTGGACAAGGCTGTCTTTCAAAGGGATATGGATCTCATTGAGATGTTCCTACTGATGAATCAATACAAGGGGATGGAGGGGGAGGAGAGAGGATCACCACTCTTGCAGGAGGGATGATGCCTGGGAGATACCACACCAACACCCTGCCATGGACATCCAAAGTGGTGGTGCAGTCAGAGATGTGCCTCCACTGGGGATGTGGGAAATATTTTGTCTTGTCTATGACATTTTTCATAGGTTCAGCAAACTGATCAACATCCCATTCTGTTACATCTTCCCCTAGACTTCAGGGCATGGACTTTGATTCCTCATCAATAAGGACTCACAAGGGTTGAGGATTGCATGGGAAATGACCAGGGCAGTCAGCTTGAGTTCCTGGCAGGAAATGGAAGCTGGGGGAAGGGGTTCCTCTGCCATATGCCTCTGGAGGTTGGTCAACTGAGACCTAACTCTCAGTCTATGGTAGGGTGTCAAGCAGGGCTACTGTATACCAATGAAGTGTTGCCATTACCTTAGCTTCTGGAGGTCACATCTTTGTAGCACTGCAGATGCAGAGAGTCTGGAATGCCCAAGTACAGATGAAAGGGTGTGATGCACCAAGGCAGAGAGGGCTTGATCAGTGGCTGAGGCAGCATTCATCATGAAATTTGAATCTGGGGTAATGACATATAGACCCTGGTAAGACAGATGGCACACACAGCTAAAATTTTTAAGCTGGGAAACCTAGGGCAACTATATTAAGGAAGTGTGCCTGGGCCCTGACTTATTAATCACACCATGTACTTAGGGTTAGGGTTAGAACCCCTAAACTTCAAAAAAAAGATGGCATATACAAAGCAGCTCAGTCACATTTCAAGATTAAGATACATGCAAAAACCACCAACTACAAATTGCATTACAATTTTACACTACAAAAAAAAGTTCCAAAAGGAACTGAGCCTCTGCTGCCTTCCCAGAGGGGGCCCTCCCCCAGGAAGACAGTAAGTACTTGCGAAACAAAGCTCTCATATTCAGCAAAAAACACCCCATACAAAACAACAGATAATTCTAAGGCACAGGAATCAGTACCAATGAAGGACAAAAAGAAAAACATACTTGAAGTTCATCCATAAGCACTACACATTAGGTGAATCAGCAAAGGCAACACAAGAGATAAAGCATCATACCTAGTCCAAATCACTTAACCAACATAGTAAAATGCAGATACAACAACCCCAAATTCCATCACTCATATGCTGACTTGCACAAGCAAGCACAGACATAATCATGTGGGTGACCCACCTAAATGGGCCCACACACATCTGTCAAATCCAAGATAATCAGCTGACCCATTAACACAGGCAGACTGAGCAATGCCATCCAAACATGCATGCCAGCTAAAGCTAGCACAGCACAATCCATCAAATCCAAAGTACTATGCTGGCCTGCACAAGCAGGCACAGACACAAGTAAACCAAACACCATTGATAGTGAGCTGGCTTACACTAGGAAGCACAGACTTGCTGTAGAGATGAGAGATGGGGACCCTAGGGTTTAGTAGAGGTCTCCTAGTAGAGAGAGAGAGGTGAATTTGTCCCAGGAGGCTTGAGTTGCCTGGTACAGAGTCAGGGAGTAGAGAGAAAAGACTGAAAATGCACCCAAAAATCCAGAAGAATGTCAAGAAAATGTCTATAGAATGTCTGGGGATGGAGAACTAAAATTCCGAGTCTGCTTTGTCTATATTTCTGGCTTTTCATGTGAGGTAGCACATCTATTTTCTTCTAAGTATGTACCATACACCTCTAAGTGCTCATGCAGGCTTACATAAGCCGCAATGCATGCAAACACTAAGTAAAAGAAGAAATAAAAGTATAGTAGTAAAAACATAAGCAAAAACAATGAAATAAAAGAAAATCCTACTATGGAGGATACTCTCCTACAATGGTCACCCCCACCACCACACAGGTAAGCCCCATCACCCATCATCATCTCATGTGCCCCTCACTGACAATGTCCTCACACTATTACCAAACATCCTGCATGTGCACGGTCACCCCCACCACACAGGTAAGCATGTCACACCCCCGTCTTACCATTGTGCCCTCCCACTGACAACATTCCTCACCAAACATCCTGCATGTACATGCTTACCCCCCACACACAGGTAAGCCCTGTCACCCATCATCATCTCATGTGCACCCCCACTGATTAATGTCCTCACGCTATCACCAAACATCCTGTGTGTGCACGGTCACCCCCACCACACAGGTAAGCACCTCACGCCCCCATCTTCCCATGTGACCCCCCCCCCACTGACAATGTCCTCATGAACATCTTGCATGTACACTGTCATGCCCACCATACAGGTAAGCCCTGTCACCACCCCCCCATTTGTTATGTGCTCCCCCACTGATAATGTCCTCGCACTGTCACCAAAACACCCTGTGTGTGCATGGTCACCCCCACCACACAGGTAAGCATGTCACACCCCCTGTCTTACCATGTGCCCTCCACTGACAATGTCCTCACCAAACATCCTGCATGTACATGCTTACCCCCACCATACAGGTAAGCCCCATCACCCATCATCATCTCATGTGCACCCCCACTGATAACATCCTCGTGCTGTCACCAAACCACCCTGTGTGTGCATGGTCCCCCCACAACACAGGTAAGACCATCACCCCCCATCTTCTCATGTCCCCACCGCTGACAATGTCCTCACTGTCTGCCTGTGTTTGTGCCTTGGCCCTCACCACCCACTACCCACTACTCCTGCTATCTTCCCCCCTGCTTCACCATACAGGTAAGCCCTATCATCCCACCTATCCCAATCCCACCCATGTTCAGTCTTACTGCTACCTTTAATGTAACATTAATACTATATGTCCTTGTCAATGTTCTTGCAATTTTATTATTTTACTTTGCCCCATCATCAACCTTTTGATCATGTGTGATCCCCAACTGTTCTTTTGGTTGTCCCCACCATTGTCCTTGGCTGTATACTTAAGTCTATCCCTGACAGCCACCCATCCCACCATGGCCAGGACAAAACAAACAGCCAGGAAGGTCACTGGAGGCAAAGCCCCCAGAGTTAAACTTCAATCCTTGCAGAAGAAAAAAAGCAAGACTGCTCTTTCACTGAAGCAGCCAACATTCAAGAGGAAGACCATGGCAAACTCTGTATATTGTTGTCTTGTCTCATGCACCAACTAACATCTTCCCAGTTCTGTGTCATGTGCAGGAATGGAGGGGACTTATGGATTTGTGATGAAAAGGACTGCAAGAGAGTGGTTTGCCACAAGTGTTTGATAGTTCCAGAAAAGTCTTTGAAGGATGTCACTGAAGATCATGTAACTTTCAAATGTGTCACCTGCCACTGGAAGGAAACTGAAAAATCTGCACCTCAGCCTTACTTTGTAAGTCCAATGTCATCCACTTCTTCATTATCTCAGATATATCATCAAGGGTTTCTACTCCCAAGGCAAACCTGTCCTCCCTGAACCTCCTGTCATCACAGGTGGTTTTTCAACATGCCATTAATGCTCAGGTAGCTCCCCATTCCACTGCACTCATCCACCTCCACCTGGAGAATTTAGAGGTTGGCCATGCCCAAGTCAACATGATACATTCCCTCCTCCAACCATATTTTCCAAAAGGAAGGTACCAGTTCTCCCAATTGCCATTCAACCTCACCACCCAAGAATCCTTGGTTGCTTATCAATCAGCAGCATTTAACCTGGCTACCTCCCTCTCCTCATGCCAGAGTGTCACCCTGTTCCTCACCACCCATAGTGATGAGGAAAAAGGGGATCTTTTTGCTGGCTTTGTTGATGGGGTAATTGTAGCATCTGAGGTGTCTGAGGTGAGTCCCCAATTCTTTCATCCAACTCTTTACTGATCATCTTCAGGTTCTCCATGCCCTTTTCACCCCCTTCACCCAGATTATCAGGGTTGCACACATTTTCTTCAATGTCTGTGGCTCTGTGGTGACTGTAAAGGATAGCTTCAATGGGTTGAAAAAAGCTGCCCAACTGTAAGTGCTTCCTCTCCTCCTGCTTTAATGGCCCTGAAATTTTCCAGGTTCAGGCCAAAGTCCATGGTGCTTTTTGATGCGCAACATCTCCACCTGGCTACAACAATCCCCTACTTGCTCAGTCTGGTTGACAGCACTATCATTCAAGGGTTTGATGTCTCCAGTGCTATAAAATTTGCTCTCAATGATTGTGCAATGCTTGGTAGACATTTCAACATCATTGTCATGATGTGGAGGTCTCAAGGTGAAAACATGGAGGTAGGAAAGCTGGTGGTGGAAAAGCTGGTCTGGACAGATAAGTTTATCAGGCCATGGGGGAACTACTTGCCAGTCCAATGTCCTCAGTGTGGAAGCTTCCAGAAGTGGGTATGTGGTGCTGAAGGAAAACCAACTCCTATGAGTGCAAGTACACTCACTGTGGGAAAGAGAAGGGGCCTAAAAACACCTCCATCCCACCACAACAATATACCTTATCCATTCCTGAAGGTGCCATTCAGTTGCCACATGGGAAGAAAGGAACATCCTCTTGGTTGCAATTTACCCTTTAATATATCTATGCCATGTGATGTCTACTGTAAATACAACAATGCCAAGGGCCTGGAATACCCCTCAATTACATCACAAATGTTGACACTAAGGTACAGCAACCCTTGATCATATCATACCCAATACTTTATCATAAATTCAGCCAACCCACTAAAAGGTGGGTCATGCCCCAACTAGAAGGGCCTGTAACACTGATGGTTCAAGATTAAGTCACTTCATGTATGATGGTCATACCCAAGTCATACCAGCCTATCCTGGGGTTTCAATGGGGGGTGTGGTAGAAAAATTGGTCTGGACTGACAAGAATATCAGGCCCTGGGGTAACCACTTACCAGTCCAATGATAGAATGGGTAAGGAGTTGGCATCTTGACAAACCTCTCTGTGTTGGAACAAGCTCTAGCTTTGGTTGGGCTGTATTATAAGGGAGGTCTATGTCCCAGTTACATCAACAGATTAGCTTTCAAGAGGGTGGGTCATTCCCCAGCTAGGTTGACCTATCCCCCATGCACAAGGGTGTGGTAACCCCCTGCCATGTTAGCCTATGTCATCCAACCCCCAGGGGAATTAACCAATCCCACTTCCAGGGAGGTGACCAGACTTTCAGAGTGACCTAGTTGCTCACAGCAATCCATTGGCCTCTTGACAAATCTCTCTGTGTTGGAATGAGCTCTAGCTTTAAGAGGATGGGCCATCCCCCAGCCATGTTGGCCTATGCCAACCAATCCTACTTTCAGGGAGGTGATCAGACTTTCAGAGTGACCTAGTTGCCCACAGTGATCCATTGGCCTCTCTCTGTGTTGGAATGAGCTCTAGCTTTAGGAGGATGGGCCATCCCCCCGCCATGTTGGCCTATCCCACTTGCAGGGGGTGGGTCATCTCCCAGCTAGGTCAGGGTCATCCCCCAGCTGGGTAGGCCTACCCCACTTTCAGGGTGGTGGGTCATCCCCTAGTGAGGTCAGCCTATCCCCATTCCAGGCATCTCGTCTAACTGGCTGAACCTATCTCATGGTCAGTTGGCTGACATCAGCTAGTCCCACCTTTAGGCCAAAATGTACATGTTGTGTGTCCCAGTTTCAGGCCTATAGTTGACTGAATTATGTGCCTGAAGAGGGCCAAGCAGAAGATGTATGGACATGGGAATTATGTGGAGGAGCATCTGAAGCACACTTTGTTGCAAATATGCAGGGTTGCAATGACCATTTCTGGGGAGCAAGCCAAGAATCTTCCATATCACATCATGTTCTGCAGAGATCATTGGACCTGCATTCAGATGAGATGCCAGAAGTCAGCACTGAAGAGCCTCATGACATGGCAGTTGAAAATACTGATGAACTGTGGGAAGACAGACAAGAGCTGTGTGATTTGATGGATTGTGTTCCACCAGTAGACCCAGCAGCAGACCAAGAAGGAATTCTGAAGCCAAATGGTTGACTGGGCTGAGATGCAGTGAATGATGGCCAAACACAAAAGTCCAATGTTGGCTGAGATGCCCATGGCAGCATTTGGCTTTCCTTGTCATCATCACAGTGACTGGGAGCCATTGGATTGACTGCCTGCCCCTGCATAGCTACATCAACATTTCAGGTGGAAGGACACAAGTATTCCACAGTTTGAACATGCTCAAGATTAAGAAGCTGCTGAAGTTGCCCCCCATTACCTTTCCTGGGGCATGAGGAACACTGTGGTTGAGATCTGTTGGGTTGTGAATCTGCAAGGCATGGTCAGCATGGCATGGATAAAAGTTAGAAGTCCCACCAGTTGGAGGCACAAGTTCTGAGTTGAAAAGCTGATCAGCTCTTTGTTGCTTTGTATGCAACAGCCTGTCTCCATCATCTGCAATGATGAGCTGAGAGCTGCAAGCAATTTTGTTGGGCTTGCACTTGGGAGGCATGTGTTCACACCTGAAGTATTTAAAAAATGTGCCACATACTTAATTTTGTAAACTAACCTCCCACAGGGGGGTAGTTTAGAGTCTATGTGCTAACATAGGTGACTCAAGAAGTGGCACAATGGGGATTCAAATGGGCAGCAGTTTGCAAATTCATGTAAGTAAAATACATGTGATGAAGCTAGCAGAAAGTGATAATTGTATGAGAAAGTAGATGCAATGCATACAGTATATGGGATATATCTGGCTGAAAGTACATTACCTGCATATCACTGCTTCTCAATGGAATTCAGGAACTACTTGCACCCTGCCTTATGCACACCCCACCCCCATATAGAACCAGTGCTCTGGCCCCTCTGACTGTGGAGAATGGAGCTCAACTGATTGCCACATCCTGATGAGCTAGAAGCATGGTTTGTAGAAAATTCACCATGAGAGGATGAATGCTGACACTTCTGCAGAAAATCATGGTTGAACTCCTCCCCAGCAGTGCTGTGAAGAGCCATGCTAGAGTCCATGCTATAAAAGTTTTGACCTCCAGGGGGCTGGTGAGGAGTGGGTCTGTGTAACTAGGGTGAAGAGACATCACACATGGGAAATTTCAATATTTTGATCTGAGCAGAATATAATTCTAAAGGTAAATGCAGAATGTTTACCAGAATATATCATTATGTGAACAATTAAGACATCCTCAAAATGGAAAAGACAATTATATATTTTGCTGTTGTCTAAATGTTTGACAGTAAATTATATTCTGTGGGAAATTTGAACTCTGACAAAAAATTATATTTTGATTGCTGTAACAGTGCACAATATTATATTTGATCAAGTACAAGCCATCAAAATATAATTTTTTGTCAGAGTTCAAATTTCCCACAGAATATAATTTACTGTCAAACATTTAGACAACAGCAAAATATATAATTTTCTTTTCCATTTTGAGGATGTCTTAATTGTTCACATAATGATATATTTTGGCAAACATTCTGCATTTACCTTCAGAATTATATTCTGCTCAGATCAAAATATTGAAATTTCCCATGTGTCAGGTTCAAGAGTGTAGTAGATTTGAATACATCTGGGGAATCAGGGGGGGATTTGCCAATTCATCTTCAACCTTCATCTCTGGATTGGAATAGTCCTTGTTGTTGTTGTCCTGCATCACAGGTACCCATGTGGTGTCTCAATGATGTTTGCAATAAACATATCATGTGTAAAAACTGCTCTGCAGCTGATATTGCTGTGGTCATCAGAGAACAGAGGTACAATGATGGCATCACACAAGCATGACAGAAGGCCAATAATGGGTTTGAAATATGGCAAAACATGATCCAGAACAAACAGCCTCCATGTAATATCCAACTGTATGGTAATCATCTTGAGCATGCTCAGTTTGAAGGTGTTGAAATATTTATTGAAACATTGTGTGAGGTCCTCTTGGATTTCAGATTGAAGGGACTGTCAAGGAGGACACATATGCCAACAAGAACATAGAACAGAGATTCAAGGTCATGGAGCAGTTCATGTACCACAGGCTGTCCAGCACCTGCCATCACAAGTTGTGCTGACATCCATGACCATGTTCCCTAACAGAGTTTATTGTGTTAAGTTGCCTAACTACAAGGGGGATTGAATGTGCTGTGCAGTAGAGAGGAGTCATATCTATCATCTGGCATAGATTGCTCTCTATCTTGGACTGTGAGCCATAGCAAGGGCAACATTATGGCCCCTGGACAGGTCTGAGATGGAGATCAAATGAGGCTCAGCATTTTGTGAAGACATGGGCATGATGTAGACACAGTTAGTGGTCTCATTTGCAGTTGGAGACAGCATTTTGATTGGCAAAGTGGGAGAACTGGCAGTATCAGAAACCTCTGCAGAGTTGGCAGTGGTAGTATGCCTGATTATTGGCACTGCATAGCCCCAGTCACCAAGTATGCCCTGCTGCTTGAGTTTTGCGATCCTTTTACACAACTCAACCTGTGCTTCTGCAGACAGACTGGGCACCTTTTCCATGAATTCCTTATGATCATTTCTCTGAGTCACAGAGGCCAGGAAGAAATTGAAGAGGCTAATGTCATGGTGCAGTATCTGGGCAACCTTGACTGCATTCTTATGGGCTATCAATACACAGATCATTCAGCCAGTTATTGGGGCTAAGGAATGATAATGTTACTCACCAACAACATAATCAAGGAAGGCTATGAGGAGTTCACCCAGGCAGGAAAATTTGGTGATGAGGTCACCAACAGGCTGAGTCACAATGCATGATAGGACTCAGAGGTAGTAGGAGCTGGTCTTGAACTTGGAAAGGTGTGCTCAGAGGAAGTGGGTTGAACTGTTGACTGAGGAGTTCACATTGGCTGAGAGATTGGGTTCTTTGACCTTTTGCTCACAGATTGATGTTGGGACCCCTTCAATCTTGTGTGTATTTAAGATGGAAAGTATTCTTCCTTCTGTATACTTCCACAGGGGGTCAATCCATGAGTCTTTAACCTCCCAAAACCATTGTTCCCTGACCAAATAGATTGTCAGAAATGAAAAGTACCCTATTGAGCTTGATGGCCAAATCAATGCCACCTGCATGGATATCCAACAACTTGATGCCAACTGCCTCACTGTTGCATTGTTGCCATTCCCAGGCAATCAAGGTATTGAAGCTGAGGATCTCATAGGAAGTGGTGGTAACACCAATAAGAATGTGCACAAAGTTGCAGGGTTGGACATTGATGTCATAACTGCAAGTGGATAGAGATCCACTGTGATCAAAAATTTGTTAGAACCCAGGAGCATGGAGCAGCATGATGCCTGTTGTGTGCATAGAGTAAACAAGATGCCTTACCAGCTGTTTCTATGAAAGACAACTTCTCCTTGTCCTTTCCTCCACAGTTCTTCACTTCAGCAAATGTGGCAAGATGCCTGCAGTCAAATTTGCTACCCAGAGCAAGCCAGCAAGCCATGTCTGGTTTCCTCACTGCACCACCTCCAGCCAAGGGACACATAGCCAAATCAGCAGTCCATGTCCTGTGGTAGATCAGTGAGACATTGGCTATGATAGTGGCAAAGCTTTACTCACCTACCAGGTCTAACTGTCCCACATGCAAGGCTAATGCACCCAGTTACACTGTTAAAGAAGTCTGCAAGGGAATTTTTGCATCCTGTCATAGCTGTTGCACTGAGATTGGGTGCCCCAGTCCAACATTGTTCTGCCTTATTATACAGCCCTTTTTCAACAAAGTTCTTGAATACATCTTCCATTGAGAAGAAATTTGGTTTGTTTTTGAATAGTTTGCCCATGGACATTGGTCTGAATACAACTTCATCTGGGAAAAGAAGGTCCAAGACCTTTTGACTGTCACTTTCTGAGAGCTGCCAATGAGTTTCACATGTGTCATTGTCAACCATGGAATCCATAGCCAGATGAGACCAGTCCTTCTTATGCTGGTATGCTAGCAAGCTATGCACCTGTCAAGGGTTTGATGAAGGAGCAATGAGTTGTTACTCACATGCAATAAGCTGAACAGTGTGCTGTGGGCCATGAGTGACTGGCCAAAAACATCATTGTAAGACTTTTAATTAAATAAGTACTAGATTGTCAGCTGGTCAATCACCTGATCTTTGACTGGTGTTTTTGGTTGGCTGGTTGACATTAGAACATTCATCATATGACCAGTGTTATCAGATGTTGTCATTGGATGTGTCAGCCTTTCTTGTATACAAAATTTTTCATAGGATCAGTGTTATCAGAGGTTATCATTAGATGCATCAAACATTTCTCATATATAACAACATGCATAACAAAAGTAGTGATGTTACATGTCAATCAAAGATAGGGCATAGTAAAATTCCTTGCACAAATACTTGTTAAGCCAGAACTCATTGCTCAGTTCATAGCTACTTAAACTTGTCAAACAGGAATGAGCTGCATGTCCAAAGTTTGGAACAAGATGAGCCAAAGACCAAATACAGGTAGGTGGAATTACTTCTCCAACACATTGGCCATTCCTCCCACTGCTCATTCTAGCATATGCATGCCAGTCACTGGATTGACATTGGTGGGACTGGACTGAGGAATGATGTTGAAGTGCTGGATGTAGGCAAGGAACAAGTCTGAGCACAGAATGCAAAAGATCATCTGCAGTTGAGAGACAGAATGACCTGCTAACCCACCCTGTGGCCAGTCACTCTGAGGATGTAGGCTGATGGTAACTGAATTGTATTGGCCATATAAATTCATGGTCAAAGGTGGGATGGCACAGAGGGTCTGGGGCAGTAGTAGAGTCTTATTGTGGTATGACAGTTGCTGTACACACACTTTGTGCCAAACTTGCAGCTTATGTATTGATGTCATGTTCCTGACCTTGGAGACAAGTATCCTCATTGGTGAAAAAGGTTGCAATAGCACCCTTGAGGTCAGAAAGCTGATATGCTGTGGCAGCCTCATCAAGAGTTAGCTGTGACAAGGGTTTATTGGCAAGATGGAAAGTGGTTGTGGGTGTTGTGAATGTGCAATAAGGTTTTAGGGCAGATGGCTTTGTGCTGAGAAGAAGGGATGTAGAGATAGAGGAAATCAATGGGTTGGGGTATAATAATCAGGAAGGTGAACCTTCTCAGTATCCAGTTCTTGTCCTTCATCCTTCATCCAAGTCTGAGCCCAAGTCATTGTCATTCTTCATTCCTTCATTCACATGCCACTGGATGTGAGTCACTAGGTCAAAATGAAAGCACTTATTGAGCTGATTGAGATGGCATACAATCTGGCTGTAGTAATTTTGATTGTTGCTGGCACAAGCTGGAACCTTAATTTCCTCGATGTGGGCATGTTCAGTAATGGCAGCTGACCACTGTATCACTGCTCCCAATTGACAGATACTCAGAATGACACTCTGGAGGAGCTCAAGCTTGGGAATTTGCCAGTTAGTGCACACACCCCAACTCACAATAGCCCCCTTGTGATCATGGAATTCCTGCAGAGCACTGGCCACCCTGCCAATGGATTGTGAGGTGAATAACAGCACCTGGGAAAGATAACAGAAATCAAGAAGTGCACAAACAGCTGTGAGGAAATTGCATGGGACAGACCTGTCCACAGCAGCTATGATGTAATGCTGGACTGCATGATGGACATGACCAGTGACTTGCTTGAGCTTTGAGATTCCTTTGTTGAATGTGCAATACCCCACAAGAGTTTGAATAAGAGAAAAATGAAAGCCCAGCTTGACTGCCCCTGTCACAGCAATATCCCACTTGACATCATGATCCCAAAACATCCAATGAAAGTGGTGAAGCACTTTGGGAGTGATGAACTCAGAGGGATCTGATAATGGCCAAAGCTTCCAAAATGGTTCAACAATGCCATTCAACTGCAACCATTTGATAGCCTTTAGAAAATTCTTGTAGTCCATTGGGGAACTTTCTGAACATGCTGTACAAAGTGAGCATATTTGCAGCAGTATGAGGGGGGTGTCAATATGCATTTCCAAATTCCTTTGCAGTGGCTGTAGTGACAGGTGACACTTTCATGCTTGTCCCTGCCAAGAGAGTTTCTTCTGGTGTGTTGGCAATCCATGCTGCTAGTGGCATAAAACAGTAATGCAAATTGCCTCCTGGGTCACTCATCATGATCCCAACAGATGCAGCAGTCTTGAGAGGTGATAAGACAGCACTGAGAGCTTGGTGCACAAGCTGGTCTTGAAGTAGGCTATGAATGCAGGTGCTTTTCTGCATGAACTTAGCAATGGGAAGCAGGGCAAGCAGGAGATAAGCATGTAGAGATGTTTTGCTATGGACATGCATGTCAATATTGGCAAGGCTGATCAAGAGCAGATAGGCCATACAGTTGCCACTCATCACTGAGGTATTAGTCTTATTGGATGACAAGACCACCCCTAGGAGAATGGTGCCTGGTGGTAGCACCTCCTAAATGGTAGGGCCATAGGCTAACTGAACCTCAACATCCTCATGTCTCACTTCCTCCATTTCCTCATTCAGTAGTGTGCACATGGTGTTGACCATGAAACCCAGCATCAGCTCCTTGGGTGAAAGCTGGAATGCCAGCATGATGCATTCATTTAGCTATCATATGGCCTCCTTGGAATGTGTTGGCCATGCTGTCAGTACATCACTTGACTTCAGTGGTTCATTCATGTCCTCACCCACCTTGGGGCTGCACATTTGCCATAACCATTGTAGGGAGTCCATACTCCCTAAGGCTGCAGAACACCCCAAGTGGCTTTTCTCCATGTTGTCTGTCACATCCCTCTATGATCATGGCACCACCCTGCTAAAAATATCACTGCATGTTGTAATAACATACCACCCTTTGTACACTCTTGTCACATACCCCTATTCCTGCCAGTAACATTGCTGCTGACTCCTCAGCTTCCATAATAAGGCCATCCCCTATCACACACAATCTGTCCTTGACATGTGATTACTGAACACTGTCTGTCAGTGATCCCCTCTGACCTGTCATGTGTCACCTTATCTCCTCAACACCTATATCCACCCTACAAGTGCTGAAGCTGTTGCCCACATAGTAATGCTGCCCACCATGTCCCTCCTAAGTTAATGAAATTGCCACCAGTCTCCACTGTGCATTGTCACTACCCCAGGCATGTGCTTTATACCACTTCTCCTTTTCTTACCTTCATTTTATGGACTTTTCTTGTTTTGTCTTTCATGTATATAGTCATAGTGCATGTGATTGTTCATGCATGACCTTGCACATGATCACATTAATTTTTTGTCCATGTAAGATCTTATCATGCCTGCTACACCACCCCTCCTTGTCCTCCAAGTAACTCTCTGGAAATGCAATTGCAAGACACACAGCTGTCATGGAGCTCCCATGCCTGCACAAACATGAGCTGACTTACATGAAAAAACTAAGGTGTTGCAGTCCCACCTATGTGTTATAGGGCACAGGATCATCCCTTCAGCATGTAAAGACCCTGGACTGGTCCCACAAATGTTTCTGCACCCTATATGTGCACCTGTTTCCCCTCTCTCACCTGACATTGTCTTTCTAGACCCCCCATGCTCATTGACTTGTGCCATTGAACAGGAAATGCTTGACCACAGTACTCTCAAAGGTGAGGACCTCAATATCATGATGTTTGGTAGTAATCTACCCAACCTTGGCCCTAACTTTCATAGTCCAGAAGCACTCCTTTCAGCTGTGAGCTACTTCAAGGAGTACAATGCAAGAGCAGCCAGCTGTGCTTGCTCTTTGACCTTGTTTGAGATCCACCATCTCCCCAAAGACCTGGAGCAATGTGCTTTTGAATGCAGGCTCCAACAGATTGCTGAAGAAGCTTGGGGGGAATCAAACTCACCCTTCCATAATGGCCCACCAGATCCTTCTAATGACACTGGATTTTGGTCTTATCCTGAGGAGAATGACAGCCCTGATACAGCAGAACTACCAGACAAGGTTCTGTTCCATCCCAAGATGATGCAGATGATCCTGATCCATTCTTCTTTGATGAAGAGGTATGATCTGACAATGTAGACCTTGCTGACATCCTGGATCACATCACAGTCATCCACACTGTCATCTCTTGGCTCCACCTCCAATTCCACCTTCCATGCATTGCCTGCAACACATTACTGGCAATATTTTCTTTACTGCTGCTGTTTCTTAATCCAGTTACCCCAGTGCCATTTGCCACTATCCAATCCAGCAATTGCCTCCTTGGTGTTGGTAAGCCAATTCATTTGTTGCCCATCTGCCCAACTTGTCAGGATGTCTATCTGCCAGCCACATCACCACTATGTCATGATACCTGCACTTCACATAATGTTGACCTCTTCCTCCCAGGTCAAACCCTACAGGGTAATACTTGCATGCTAAAGACACCAATTATCAAATATCCTTATCTTCCACTCTCTGAGCAGATTGCATCTATCCTCAAGATCCCTGGCATGGAGGCCACACTTGATGAGTGGTGAGACAAGTGTTGCATTCCTGGTACCTACACAGACATTTTTGACAGTGATACCTG
Source organism: Pisolithus marmoratus (assembly GCA_024613145.1). Taxonomy (NCBI): domain Eukaryota; kingdom Fungi; phylum Basidiomycota; class Agaricomycetes; order Boletales; family Pisolithaceae; genus Pisolithus; species Pisolithus marmoratus. Next base: position 55,316 of record JANFAE010000246.1, on the reverse strand, counting down.
CTGCACAAAGCTTAAAGGGCCAGATGGCAATTTATTCTTCTCAAACAATGCACATGAGCAACATGGCCCCAACAAGGAGCTTCATTTGGGTGTCAACCTAGGCATTGGCTGGTATTTTCCCTCTCTTTATGACTTATTTTAATCTGAAGGTACACCATCACAGGCTCTCTTACATCTGGAGCAACATTGCACCATATCACTCATCAGCTCCAATTTCATTCTCTATCTGTAACCTCCCCCCCAAATACAGGTCACCCTAGATATGCTCAGGACCTCCATTTCAGATGACCTAAACCTTCATTACAGGTATCAGACTGAAAACCTGATGTGCACAAGTATCATGCCTGGTCCAAAAGAACAGTCACCTGATGAGGTACAATGTTTCCTGCAACCCATCATTTCAGACTTACTGCAACTCTGGAAACATGGCATCAAAGTGCCAACTGAATCTCACCCTGACAGTATGTTTCCATATTTTGCTCATATGTGCATCAGCTCACCCATCTTAGGATGACTTGTTTGTGTTGTTCTTGTTGCAGTCATATGTGACAAGCCTGCCACTCACAAGATGGGTGGTTTCAGCTCACATTCTCATACCTATTACTGTACAGCCTGTTGGATACCTTTGAGTGTGGAGGTATATGTTCATGTATTATGCTCACTGCCCTCTACTCAACACAAACATCAGCTTATCCACCACATACCAACATGGAACAGCATCATCTAGGGGACAAATATTGCAAGCCAATCCACAGAAGAACTTCATCAAGGAATATGCTACACAGTACTCCGAACTATCTCACCTCCCATATTTCAATTTGGTGCAACAAATCATGATAGATCCAATGCACAATTTATTTCTTGGTGAGTCTCAACCTTCCACAGATGGCCAACCCTTACCTTCTGTTCTCAGGTCTTGTCAAGATGCACTTTTATAATATTTGGGTCCAAACCAAGATCTTAAGACCAAACCCAAGCTGACAACACTCCACAATATGCTGTCAGATGTATGCATATTCTCATCTTTCATGATATATGTACATTGACTAATCACTCAACATATTAGTTCATAACCCCATCATCATGCAGCAAACTTCCAACAGACATCAGAATCCCCACAGGTGGCTCTCTCACAGCTGACCAATGGTTGCTCCTTGCAAATGTATATGGCCCAATTGTCATATGTTTTCTCTTGACTTGGATGCACACTGACCTACACTGCACCAGATTCCACAGATATGGAGTACATACCTACTGGATAATGCCTCTGACAAGGCATTATTCCACCATCTCTCTGTGGTTGAGAAAGCTGAACTACAGAAACAACAAGAGATCACCCACAAAGCCAATAACAAGGCATCACTTGTAGAAGCAAAGAAACAAGGAAAAGAGGCATATGAAACTGAGAAGGCCCACATCATGCAGGAGAATCTGGGCATCACCAAGAGCAAGAAACAGAAAAAGCTTCAACAAGGGGTGGCAAAGCAAGCAGAGAAAGCACAGCAGGTTGGCCTTAAGAAGGTGCATCTTGCACTGTCATCTACAGACCTCAATCACATTGGTTACTCCCATTCCAGACATTGAAGAAGTGCAAGGCTGTTTCTCAAACAGTCAAAGGCATCCCTGAAGGTCAATTGCATGCACCACCTCCCCCACCTAACAACACACAGGTGCTTGACAATCCACAAATGCCCAAAGAGCCTCAAATGGGTGATGACCTGAAAACCACCAACAACAACAGTGATTGACTTGGCCTCCACCCCAATGATCCAGCCAATTTCCTCAAGCTGTCAATGGCAATATGTATCCTTATCAAACACACAATCATGGATGATGATATTGATACAGCTGATTGCTTGCTGTGCAAATATAATGTAGAGCTTGTTAAGGTAGGTTGTTGTTGTCAACCTGACAATATATTTACCCTGCAGCACTGATTCTTTTAGCTGTATGGGTCAGGTGTTATAAAGCCAAACCACCACTATGCTACTCACATTGTTGACTGTGCCCACAACTTTGGCCCCCTGCATGATTTCTGGACATTCTTATTTGAGTAGCTTAAAAGGTGCTGAAATCCTTCAAGACCAACAACCATTCTGATGGCAAACTTGAAACAACATTCTTCAAGGAGTTTCACTGAACTTGTAAACCTCTAGGATCATAAGTCTACACAACCTTAAGTTCTTTAAATGGACCACTGTGCTAACCATGAAACCACAGATATACACCCTAGACACCAGCCCTGTAAAGTCATTTACTCAGAGGCTGCCAGAATCATGCAGAAAGCTATGCATGAAGAACATGTCACCATTACAGGGCTGGCAGCTCTCTGTCAGGAGCTTGACAAGATTGGCACTGATGGTATGTAAGCCTCTTGGCATAGACATCAAGAAATCACATGTGATGTACTTTGCACAGCAGGGCTGGCTTATGCACTGAGTCCATGCCATCATGAGAATGGTTTCTTGCCCATATGCTGAATGCCTGATTTCCACATTTACCTGAACCACTGCCAACACAAACAACCCACTGCACTACACAGCATTCCCCTCAACTCCAAAGCCATCTTCTTTGATTAATGTCATCATCAATGGGAAGTGATTCCATGCCTTGAGAGCAGTTGGGACACACCAGTCTTCTCTCATTCATGTCATGATACCAGGGCAACAGCCCACTCATGTGTATGGTGAACTTCTTGAGATCTTCCAGGTTGATCAACACCTTCATGATGGGAAACATACCTTCTACTTTACACTAGGGGGAGGGGGATGTTAGGGGGTACCTCCCCCACCATTCTCAAGTACCCCCATCACCCTCCCTCACCTTCCCAGCACACCCACTCCCCCACCTTGTTACCCCCCACCTAGTTACCCCCCCTCCCCACCCACACAATGCACCCCCTCTCCCTCCCCACCCACCCAAGGCACCCCTTCCCCTCCCCCACCCACCCAAGGCACCCCCTTCCCCTCCCCCACCCACCCAAGGCACCCCCTTCCCCTCCCCACCCACCCAAGGCAACCCCCTTCCCCTCCCCCACCCACCCAAGGCACCCCCTTCCCCTCCCCCACCCACCCAATGCACCCACCATATACCCTCCCTGGATCCCAGCCTCTCCCTGTCATTGACTTACCTCCCACCCTACCCCTCCAGCACACCATTCCCATCCAGCACACCACTGTGTAGCTCCATGCACAGTCACTACTAAAGTTGTCTAGGGCTGCTTCTGGGGTCCTTCCCCAGAGCTTGAAACTGATTTTTCACTTTTCCACAGACTCTTGCAAATGGCTGTAACTATGTACAGACAAGTGTTCTCAGATTAGTGGTATCAACAGTAAATTAGGGTCATTTTTGTCAATGCAGTAACAGAACATTAAACTATTTCTATAACATGTCCTAGGGAGCAATGGTATGATGGCACTTACATGTCATCTTCCTCACCTGGCAATTCAGGAGTGACATGTGACATCTGATGACTTTAGCCACTGATCCAATTCCTTCAGGTAGTTGGCATCCACTTTGAAGAATTCCCTTCATTCATGTGAGAATAGAAGCCATTCAACCAGTGCACACCATCAAGAAGCACTATCTCCAGGTTTGCACTCTGCCACCTATGATCAACCATCATCTTGAATAGTGTGCTCTTTGGTGGCAGTGGGCTATGATTTAAATGCTTTGGACTAACACCAAAACTTTGTTTATGAAGCTTTCATGTAGTTGTTCTTCAGCACTTCCATTGGGGTCCTGGATCTGCATCAGCAAGTGCATCACTGCCCTCATGCTGTTGTTTCATAGCACAAAAACTGAGCCAACACAGGAATGCAATGTACTTGCAACTGAAGTAAGAAGTTAGCTTTGTCAAAACTCAAATGGCACTTACATTGATAGATCACCATGCAGTGGCCTTTTACTTGGTTTGCAGACTGCACTGCCTCTGTTCACTTTCAGCACTGCAGGGTGTCTTCACTGACTTCTTCATCATTACAGGTAAGAATATCAGATCCAAAATCCATATTGACAAGAGCTGCCACTCCCTGGTGACCCAACTCCTTTTCATATTGCAATACTGCCTTGTGTCAAGCAGCAGCTACCTACTGACACACCAAGACAGTTCAGTCCAGAGTATAGGTACTTACCATGATGTGGCACCCTCATCACCAGCCATACTCTTGTCTGTGTTTGACCCAGAGCATGCCATCAGCACTATTTAATTCTTTGGCACACTTGTGGATGGTTTGGAAATATGTACATTTTGACACATTCCATGATAATTTCTGGGCTGAAGGACTTATCTGGTATGGTTTTAATTTGTGTCTGTTCCCTTTGCATCTAATATTTGTGTTCTACAGGTGAGCACCCATTAAACTTGTTTGCATGTGATCAAACATCAGGACCTGTTCATTGTTATACATCAGTCCACTACTTCCTTTGAGAAATTTCACATTAAGGTCATCATCAACTTTTCCAAGCCAATTTGGGTGCCATATTTGCATGGCTTCACTTGATAGTTCAAAGGGTTGTTGGTTGTCAAGTGGTTTGACAGCTGCTAGTGCTGCAATGCAGTTTTTCTTGCTAGCATCACAGTCAATTCCACACAACTGGGAGAAGAGAGGCTGGATGATGGACTGCAGTCACTAGGATTAATAGTATCCAGTGAGTTCCAGTTGCCATACAGACCTTCAGAACAACATGACTGTTCACAGACATTTTTGACCCAGCAGACTTTTCTGTATCTGCAATTTTCTCCTGAAGCTCTTCCAGGATTTTTTCCACAATGTTGAGTTGAGCAACCAGGGATCCATTGGCCTCCTTGAGACAAGTAACATAAGGAAATTCACAAATTACTATTTTCTACTATTTGTGACTTTTTTTACTCTTTGTACTTTTCCATACTTTTTTTCACTTAATCTAAGTCAAATTGGTTGGGAAATTTCAGAACAATATAGTTGTCAAAAAGGTCATAAAAAGTCACTAGCTGGTCATGCTCAATGAGAAGTGAAACTGTCAAGAAATGTCAAGGAATATTCTGTAGAGTGTAGGCTTGATCGTGAGAGAGATTGATAAGATAATGATATTCTCCTTGCCCTCTCTACTTGGGCTTTTATACAATGTGGGAATACTATTCTAGAATAGTCTACAGCAGTGGGGAATGTTCAACTACCTGGGAGCACCTTGTACTATGTGCCAGTATCTACTCTGCAATACCAACACTCCCCCTCAAGCTGGGGTCATACCCATATCTTTGGTATGCCTCTTGTGCTTGTCCCTAGGTAGCACTTTAGTAAGTATATTGGCTGTTTGGTACCTGTCAGAACAGTGACAGATCTCAACCTTCTTTTGGTTGATCTTCTCACACATGTAATGATGAGAAATATCAAAGTGTTTCATCTGGGCATGAAATTGGGGATTGTATGCTAGAGCTCAGGCTCCCTCACTATCTCTCATTATCTTAGTTGGCTTGGTTTGTCTGTACCCTAGTTCTGCATATAGTTTCTGTAGCCATATGCATTCTCGAGTACATTTAGCCAGCATGGCATATTCTGCTTCAGTTGTTGACAGTGCAATTAATGTTTGCTTCTTTGAGCCCCAAACAATGGCTCCCCCTTGAGCCAAGAATATGTAACCCATGACAGACACATGGTTCTCAGTATTGGCAAAGCTCACATCTATGTACCCTTGGAATATCTGGGTAGTAGTACTGCCCTTCTCTGCACTATACAATATACCATAGTCTTTTGTCCCTTGTAGGTACCTCAATATTCTTTTGGCTGCTACCCAGTGTCTTAAATCTGGGTTTTCTGTGAATGAGGCCAATCTATTTACAGCATAGGCAATGTCAGGCCATGTGGCAACTGCAGCATACATCAAAGATCCAATCAGGGAAGCATACTTATTTTGGTTAGTCACTTCCTCACATTCCTGCTCCAGGAACATCTGAACTTTCATGTCTGCAGGTGTTTTCACACTGTTCATGCTCTCTAATCCCTGCACCCATAGTATAGAATCTATGTACCATGTCTGCCCTATGAACAATGTTCCTTTGGCCTGATGTAGAGATCACTAAGAAATGTGTAGGGGAATGGGGTCTGAAGGGTAGTTTGACCAGTAGGGACCCTGCTGAAGAGAGGAACTAGTAGAGAAAATAAAAGAAAATGACAGAAAACACTCAGCTGTAAAACCCAACAATAACTCTTAAATCCCCACCACTCCAGGGCTCCCCTAGAGCTGTCCTGACTTCACTCTCAAAGGCAGAAACAGAAAAGACTGCCACAGGCTGGTCACACCAGCCTGTGCTCTCCAGCCTCAATAGTGGTGATTGTTTTTTTTAACTACTACAAACTCAAGTCCAAGACCAACTTTGCTTACTAATCAGCCACTTGCCTCGCACCTAAGTCCCAACCCAAGGTACAAAATGGGGATCAAGCCCCTTAGAAAAATCAAAGAAACCCTCTACCACTCTCTTACCACTCAATATCCTACTAGGGAGTACTCTCTCCCTACATTCAAGGGGGTCTTCAAATCTTGACTGTCCTCAGTCACTTCCCCTACCAAGGGACTTAGGAAAGGGAAGGAGGAGGGAAGGACAGGGCTTCACCACTTATCCAACACCAAATCAAGAGCTCAGAATGAGGCACAAAGCCTTTTTGAAGAGGTTGAGGGTCATGAGCAGGTTGGTGCTGCTCTCAATGGGCTTGAGGGGAGACCTGAGGGTCTCAGGCAGCCTTGAAAGGAGCTTGAAGGAAGGCTTGAAGCCTGTTCAAGGGCAGACAAGGGTCTTGAGTCTCAATATATACCTAAAACAAACTATCAGACTTGTATGCATGGACTTTGTGCACTCAAGGTGCCCTCAGTAACTTGACAGTGTCCTTTAGACAGTCGACTATGAGTAGAATATACATATAACATGAAATAGAATCAAACCTATCCCCCCTTTTGAGGGGGGGTGACAAAAGCAGTAGGCTGGCACCAGCTAGGGTAGCAGCCCTCAGCTGGGCTGCTCTCAAGGGCTATCTCGAAGCTTTGAATCAAATACTGTAAAATTTCATCAGTAGTGTATGTACCTCTCACACCCTAGTGCACTCTCATCCTCATAGTGCCCTTAAGGCCAATAGCTTAGCTTGCATGAGCTAATGTATGTACTAAAATAAAGTGGACATGGGATGGCACACCGAGTTCCCATTACCTATCCCTGCTGTGATCCCTACCTCTCCTTTGGCAGCTGAAGGGTCTCTTTGAGACCACTGGTCCCCTTGAGGGTTCACTTGAGCCTCAGGCTCATTATTGCAAGCTCCTCTTGCTTATCTACACTTGTGTCTCTTGAACCCTCAAAAGGGTTTGTCAACCTTCAATTATCCTAATACCATGTAGTTGTGAGTCAAATGAAATAAAATGAAATGAAAAACTTGGGCTGTTGAGCTTGAAAGCCAGCTCACATCAAGAGGTACTTGGGGGCTCGCTTCCCCACTTCTTTGCTCCTTCCTGACATCCTAGACCCTTGTAGATACTTGCACCAAGCTTGTGCAGACTGTAAAAGTATCATCAACAAACAAAAAATTAAAGAAAAGTGGTGGGGGTGCCTTCGAGCACCCAGGTAGTCAGCTGGCACTTCATGGCCATGGTGCAGTGATTCCAAAGCTTCATCTTCTTGCTTCAAGGCCTTGACTTGTCATCTGAGGCTTCAACTTGTCACTTCAAGGCTTCAACTCATTGCTTTGAGGCTTCAACTTGTTGCTTCGAGGCCAGACCTCCCCCCTCGAAAGCACAACCTGGGTATGGGGTGCTCTTGTCCTCCTCACATCCTCACCCTACCCACTCGATGACCATCTGTGAAACACAGGCCCTCAAATGAGGGTAAGGGGGCAATGAGGCAGAGCTAGGTTGCCCTAATTGAGGTGGGGACTCCAGGGAGTGTCTTCTAGAAGAGACCAAGAGCACTCTGCTGGAGTAGACCTGTAATTATACCACCATAAATGAGATATCCACAAATGAAACTAAAATACTTGAGCCTTCAAGCTTGATGCTCAATATCAAGGGTACCACTGCTCCCAAGAGCCTATAACTGAGCTTTGAGGGGGTCCTCATGCTGATCACTCTCCTTGAAAGCCTTTGTGTGCTGTGCAATAACATAATGGTGAGTATAAAACATCTAAGAGGAACATAAAAAAACACATAGGTGACACTCAGGTCTCATCTCAAGTGCCAGACAAGGCTCTGGGCTCACTTTGGCTTGATCCCAGCCTCAAAGTTTCAAATACTTGATGTAGCACTCCATAGAGCCTAGGATAGAGGAACTATAAGTGCACTGCATACAAACAAGAGTGGAATATGAGTGAACAGGCCCAGAGTTCAAATGAGGGCCTGCTCACAACCTTCGAGCCTCTTGTTCAAAGCAGGGAGGTGCCTGCTTCCTCATACATGGCACCTGGGGTGTCCTGACTCTCAAGGCATCCCTCCTGGTCGGTTTTTGAGTGCTGGAAGTCACCACAAACTCAAGAATAGGACTCCACCCACCACAGTGGGGAGTCTGGACCTGTAGTGTCAGTATTTCAGCTGTAGAACACTGTACCTGTCCTCCATATACTTCATAGCCTTTAAATAAACAGTTCTCGGACAGGTAGGATGAACTGGCATAGATTTTCATTGTTGCATCATTGCAGGCATGGAATGTGAGTGAACGTGTGGCCTTTACATGTAGCAACATGGCGCAGGACTGCTTAGTCAGCTGACTAAGCATGCTCGGACTTGTAGTGTGAATCTCTACACTGAGGCTCGGAATCCATCCCTGTTGCAAATACATCAATAAAACTGTTGCACCACTTGACTTACCATTGCATTGAGTCATCCAAAATCAGGTATGATATCCATTATCCTCCAAGTGACTGATTTTAGGGTTTTTCTTTGAGTTTTCTCCTCTGGTGGTTTCCTTCAAGCTACCACCCTTGATCACCTCTCAACCTCGACTTTTGGCTTGTTTTCTCCACCTCTATCACTTCCTGGTCGCTCTGAGGCCTCCCACAGGTCTTCCTTTGGCTCCAGTAGGGGCTTCTGGGCTTTGAGGGTGCATGCTGCTGCCTCAAATGGTTGCTCATCCACACCTGGCTTGTCTCGGGTGTCTTTGGGTTCATTGAGAAGGTTCTGGGCTGGAATATCAGTGTAGGGTGATGTGAGAGAATGGGAATACTTGGTTGGGGAACTGGTGAGTCTCCCATCACTTCTGTTGCTTCAAGCTCAACTAATGCCCTCATCTCTAGCAACTTTCCTTTGCTTTGCTCCTTCAATTTCTCTTGTAGATGATCCCTTTGTACCTCAGCCATTAATGGACTGCCCAGCAAATACAGTGACTCAAAAAACTGTCCAGATGTTGCCACTTTTTCAAAGATTGGCCTGTAACTCTGTTCATACTTATCTATAAATCATGAAAAAATAGGGGTAGATAGCCATTGGTCAGGTGATCATGGACGCCAATATGCTTATGATCATGTGACCCAATCTGTTACAATTAATCCACAATGGCAAGTACTCATCTGGACAGTTTTTTTTGCAGTGGTTGGAAGTGTGGAGATGGCTGTGGCTGTGTTGAATTATGGTGTGGGTGTGCTGAATTTCAACAAATTAATATAACTCTGTTATGAATATACATAAATCAGGTTGCAACCTCTGGACATTATGCTCCCTATCCCCCATGAAGCCCATCTCCCCTGAGACTCAGCTAGCTGTGCTGTCTATGCTTCAAGATGGCCAATCTTGTCATCAAATTGCTACCAAACTCCACATTGGTCATTCTACTATCTCAGAACTTTGTTCTAAGGCCATCTCACCCCTTCCCATCAATGCTGGTGGTCATCCCTCTAAACTTACCAACCATGATCATTGTCATCTTGCTTGCCTAATCACCTCTGGGCAAGCAGATACTGCCACCCAAGTCAAGAAACTTGGTGGGCTTGATGTCAGTACCCAGACCATCAGGAATCACCTCAAGAAGGAGAACCTGAAGGCTGTTGTGAAAGCAAAAAGCCTCAACTTCAGCCTTGGCATGTGTGACAGCACTATGCATTTGCACAGAAGTACCAACACTGGACTGAAGAAGACTGGGCAAGGGTTGTTTGGTCTGATGAGACCAAAATCAATTGTCTGGGGTCAGATGGGAGGCTCTGGGTGTGGAAAAAGCCAGGGGCTCCTCTTACAAACCAACATGTTCAAGGTACTGTCAAGTTTGGTGGGGGGAGTTTGATGATTTGGGGCTGCATGACAGTGCATGGAGTGGGTCAAATGTGCAGGATTAATGGGAGGATGGATGCAGCACTCTATACCAAAATTATGGGGGACCATCTGTTCCAATCTGTGGAGCAACATGGGATGGACTCCAATAACTTCATCTTTCAACAAATGGAGAATCCCAAGCATACATCAAAATGGCCAAAAATTGGTTCAGTGATCATCATGTTGAGCTTCTAGACTGGCTGCACAGTCACCCAGATCTCAATCCCATTGAACACCTTTGGAATCACCTGAAGAAAAGGCTGGGAACCTACCAGTACCCCCCAAGGGCATAGAGGAGTTGTGGAAGAGGATTGAACAGGAATGGAAGGAAATTCCCAGGGATGTGTGCCTTAATTTGATCAACAGTATGCCTAGAAGGGTTCAGCAGTGCTTAGGGCTAAGGGTGGATACACAAGTACTAGATATATTATACCATTGTCATTTGGATATCCTGCAAAAAAACTGTCCAGATGAGTACTGCCATTGTGGATTTAATTGTAACAGATTGGGGTCACATGATCATAAGCATATTTGGCATCCATGATCACCTGACCAATGGCTATCTACCCCTATTTTTTCATGATTATAGATAAGTATGGATCAGAGTTACAGGCCAATCTTTGAAAAAGTGGCAAACATCCAGACAGTTTTTTGAGTCACTGTATTTCTCTAATCTGCCTTCTTTATTATACTTTCAAATGAGGACCCATCTGTTGGATACTGGCATCCTAACCCTTTGGTAAGTCAGTTAGTTCCCACATCCCCATTCAGTATAATTGATCTATTTCTGCTTTGACAGCTTTTTCCACTCCATCCATTCAGGCGAGTCATGTGCCTCCTTCAGCAATCTCAGGTTGTCAGGTAAGGCACTGTTTTCATTTAGTGCTGCATACACTAATGCTGTCTGCTCTGTAGGGCTACCCTCAAGTCCTCCCTCATCAGGGTCTCAAAGCATTCTAGTGAGTTGTTGCTCTCATTTTCTGACAACTCTGGCATAGGGTTGTTGAGTGCTCAGTAATCCTTGACTACCTTGTGCCTCTTACTTTCCTCTGGTAAGTGTCCTGTTCTTCTGCTGTCTGTTTTCATTTACTGATATGCTCTTGATCTCTTTTAGTTTCATCTCTTTTATTCTTGGTATCCTGCATGTCCTCATCAGCCACATTCCCAGGCTCTGGCTCCCCCTCACATGGCATACCATCTGGCAAGGTGGGTGGAGCATTTGGCATACTGACAGGATCCTTGAGGAAATGAAAATTATGGGACATTTTTATGGATCTTGTGTGGGTGTCATAGAAATGGACAGCCCAAGACCATCCACAAAACCCATGAAGGTGAGTCTGGTAGACCTGGCATCAAGTTTATTGATTACTGATGCCCTTGTTCATTATCCACACAGGGCAACCAAATTCTTGGAAGTGGGAAACATTGGGATGGTGCCCCATCCACCTCTCATATGGTGTTGCTCCCACCAATGCTTGTGTATGTGAGCAGTTTCATACATATGCCACATGGGTAATTGCCCTCAGGCCAGAGGAATGCAGGAAGATTTCCTGCAATCCTCATGGTGTGAGCAAGTCCACCCAACATTTGGTTGAACTGTTCAGTGACACCATTCTGTGCTGGGGAGTAGGGTGCAGTGACCTGTAGGTCAATGCCTGTATTGCAGCACCAGGTGTGCAATTCATTATTGATATATTCTCTCCCATTATCAGCATGTACAACCTTCGTCTGGCACCCTAGCTGGCATTCAAGGTATGTGAGGTATTCTCTTAACTTAGCTGATGCCTCCCCTTTACTAGCCATGAATCAGACTTCACAGTATCAAGTTGTGTCATCAATAAATGATATGTACCATCATGTGTGCCCACATAGGGCTTCCATCCAAGCTGGTCCCCACACATCAGTGTGTATCATCTCACCCAGCTGTGTTGCTCTTGGCACAGACTTTTCTGGAAACAGTACTCGAGTCTGCTTAGCTTCAATACATGCAGGACAATCAATGATTGGAGATGGCACCACAGTAAGTCCATCTACTAACCACTCACATTGGAGGCATTGGAGTCCTTTGACTCCAACATGCCCAAAATGCTGGTGCCATTCATCCCAAGTATGTGCCTGGTATGTGCACTCTGCAGGTTCATACCTGTGGATGCATAGCTTGTATACTCCATCATATATATTAGCTATAGCAAATAGATTGTTATTTTGATTGTATAATTTCATTTCTCCTCCCCCAGAGGCTGAGGAGCTGCCTTCCTTATCAAGGCATGTTAATGAAATCAAATTATGTATGGCATCAGGGGTATACAATACATTCCACAAGGTAATTATGGAAGTCTTGTTACTTATTCATGCCTGTAGCATGACTGTCCCAACTCCATATGCTGGTGATTGTGTGGTCTCTGATACCTTGGATCACCTTTTGTATAGGGATCAAATCCCTAAACAATATCTTGTCTTTTGCTATTGTGTGCCATACTCCTGAGTCAGCTACCCATGTGTACCATTCAATGTGCTCATCTATTCCTTTGTATGATACATTGAATGCATTATTGTATGTATTAGTACTACTACTACCAGATGTCCAGTTCCCATCTGCATGTAGTACCTGTTCATCATCCTGTATGTCATGCATAGGCAATTCTGTGATCAAGGCAAATTAGCCTGCCCAGGTTTAGCCTTTTTAGGTGACCTGCCATGTTTTTTCCAGCAGTCATCTTCCATGTGACCTAACTTCTGACAGTAGCCACATTTGGGTTTCCCCTTGTGATGGCACTTGTCAGTAGTGTGATTGTTGCATCCACAGATACTGCAGGACTTAGTAGGCTCCTTCTGCTTGTTATTTACTTTCCTTTGAGTAAATAATGCTTGATCTTGTGGAGTACCCTGCCTGCATTTGTATTCATCCACTAGTACTACTGTGAGTTCTTCAACCATGACTGAATCAACACCTTTCCTGGCAATCTGGCCTGCCATATATGATGTGGTAAATGTCATCCAAGACTCTGGCATGTTTAATAATAGAATATCTTTAAACTCATCATCTGGGACTGGTTTCCCCATGGCTGATAGATTCATTCTGCATCTGTTTGAGTTTATTAATGTGCATTGCAATGTTGTCACCCTCAGGACACTTAGCATTCAATAATTCTCTCTTAGCTATGAGAGTGGTTTGAATGCTGCATGTCTGGTGAGCCATCTTCAAATTTTCCCACATTTGTGCCACTGTCTCGGCATGCATAACATGGTCCATTTGTTGATCATCAATATTAGTCAGTATGAGGGTCTGTGTGATTAGGTCTTCTTCCCACATTGTTATCTCAGCACTGTTGCTAGAGTCCTCCTCTGGCTTTGGACAACTTCCCACAGCATACTTAAGACCTTGTGCAAGCATAGGAACTTCTGCATTTGTGAATCTGCCATGCATGCCAATTATTGTCTTTAAGCATATCTACCTTGTAAGATGAGATAGCACCAAGGTTTCATATCCTACTACTGGTTCCACTAGCATTATTTGTATTTGTTGTTACATTAACAAAGTCTTTGGCAACTCCTGACATAGTGACACAAGGTTTATTTAGGTAGCAATAATTCAATAGAGGTTTAGTTTATAGCAGCAAGCTGGGCTCATAACCTGTTGAGTGAGAGCTCAATCATGGGAGTGATCAATAAGATAATTGATTATTCCCTTGCCCTATTGGCTCAGGTATTTATACTGTGTGTGAACAATATTCTAGAATAGTCTACTATAATAGAGAATATTCTGAAAGCTCTATCCCCCTTTTTGCCCAGCAAAAAGGGGGATAGAGCTACTTCCGGGGTCCTTCCCGTCAAATCCCAGAGCAAAAGTTGCATTTGGTTTTTTCCCCCAACTTTCGGAAATCGTTTGTAAGGAAAAGTTGTTGTTTCGATATATGCTACGGTATTGAAGACATTGTGGGGACTAATAGAACTTAGTATTTGGGAATGGTGGGCAGAGAATGGTTAAGAACAAGACAGAACGACAGATGTAGTACATTTAATATCGTCGTCCACCCCTACCTCCGGGACCTTGATACGGGCCATAGTCTGGAGGGGGACGGCCAGTACAGAGAGTAAGCACCGATTAGTAACTTACGTCTTACTTCTTCAAGAAACAAAGAAATACGTACCTGTGCGAGGGGGTGGTGGTGGCGGCGGCGGGGTTGCCCTCCGCGTAACGCTCGGAATGACAGCATTGCGGAACAATGTCATCAGATCATCGACCCTAAATATCGGACCTGTAAAGAGGGAGAAAAAAAAGGAACAATAGTTCATGCGATCAATCACATCGTTCTTTTCCATTGTAACACAAAAAGGCGACGGTTCACACGTCAAGGAATAGTATGTACTGACCATCAAATGTGGCAGGATTAGGTAACTGCCCAACGAACCACGATAAGACCGTAGGTAAGGGAGACGGCTTGTCTTCGTCTCGTTCTCTCTTGAGGTGTCCAAGTTCTCGATCTCGTTCTTTCTCCCATCCAGCTGGGCTCGCGAAACGTCTTCGGTGGGGCGGTCCATCCGACCTGTCTCGATCACGCTCACGCGGGGGTGACAAGGGCCTCTGACGTTTCGATGGTGGCCCAAATTCGGGCTTTACCGAGTCCTCTCTCCGCTTGAGGTCTGGTGTCGAGTGTCTCTTGGATGTTTGGGTTTGAGGCACATGCGACGCTGGCGCCATGGATTGGAACGACTCAGTACGTCTTTCAAGCGACGCCACCGATGTGGCAGTGTTACCTCCCGCCGCAGGCTTCGCCATGGCAAACCCAAGATCCCTTGCTGCAATGGCGTCGGTACCCAGGTACGTGTGTCGTTGAGCGAACCGCTTGATAGGAGGGTCTGTCAAACAAACGACGTCGAAAAACGCTCGGAAGCCCTTCCCACAAAAGCTGTGTACTGTCAGACTTACCTGTTGGATAAACTTCCGCAATCCGTTTTTCAAGTTTCTGCGCAGCCTCCAGATCACCAAACTGATACTCGTAACGTGCCCACCTTTCCCACAGCGGTCGTGCCCGTTCGGGGCTAAATGCGGTAATGACACGCTCGAAAAGCGCTCGTGCGTCTGATGAACATCTCGTAAGCTTGGGAACAGGGGAACACCAATATACACAGGCTCACTGTTGTCGTCATTGACCGATATCAAGAAACCAAGATATCTCAAAACAAACTCAATCTCGTCACCGAAACTTTCCAGACCTTTTTCAAAGATACGGCATGCCACTCCGAGACCGCCATCCTTGTTACAATGGTATTCCATCAATGCTGTCGGAAATTTGTCAAGTTGACTTGAGCGTTGTCGGTGCCTTCTCACACACCTGCAGCTTCATAAACTTCCCAGGGAGTCCATCGGTCTTTCCTGGCTTTTGCAAATACCGCTCGGAAAGTTTTGAGATCGTGAGCTCGGCGGGCGTATCGAATGTACATAATCCACACAAGACCGTATTCAGACCGGCGTTCTTGTAGCTCTTTGGACTTGGGAGGTTTCTCATCAGCACTCTGCGTAGCAAAAGACGAGTTGTTCGACACAGTCCCTGGTTCGATCGGTCCCGAAATGGTTGAGTTAGGAACACTCGTAGCCACAGAACGACCGGTGACATCAGACGAGAATGATGAAGTCGCCGAATTCACCCGGGCCTCAAGTTCCTCGAGTTGCACATGCAGACGGTCGATAAGCTTGTCGAACGTGGCGTGGACTTCAGTGTGTTCCTTGCGTGACTCTTGCATCTCAGCATACGCAAAATGAAGGAGGAAACTAGTCGGATTCGCTTCCATGCCGGCTTTCAAGATGTTTAGCGCTTCTTCTTGCTTACCAATGCTGTTTGTCCACACAAACGCCATATACCTTGCGGAAACCAATGAATTCGGGTAAAGAGTGCAGGAAGAAGACTCACCAAATTTCACTATAGTACCGCATACGAATGACCGCTTTGCGATAGACAAGCTGAACACGCGATACCAACGTGGCTTTATCTTTTTCTTCAAATTCGAGCGGGTTGTTTTCTTCCCATTTGAGGTAAGTTTTCCACGCTCCCACAAGTGCTCTTTCAGCTGCGTTGAACGTTGGTGCAGGCGGTAGATGAATTGGTGGTCTGGACGAAGAGGAGGGTGGCGGAGGAGGGAACAAAGGGCCCAGATGTCTCTGTAATTGACGAAGCACTGTTCGGGCTTGCATATGGGACGGGGACAAATCAGACATAAACTTTTTAGCCTGCGACAAGGGTCAACACTCGGAGCGATGGTGGAACAGGCACACAGACAGTAATTTTATTCAACCCGTTCTCAAAGGTCTCAAGCTCAGACCACAACTTCTCGACATTCTCGAGCGGAATCTGAACTGCCCTATGATAGACCTTACGAAGAGCGTCCATCTTTTGTTGTTCTTCCCAAGTTGTATTCGTCTATCACGAGATCAGTTGACACCGATAAGCGTTGGGAAGATGATCATACCTCGCCAGCTTTGAGAAATTGGATGTAGTCATACCAGATCTCTCCGCTGTCTTTGTCTTGTCCGATGCGATTGAGTGCAAACTCGTAAGCTCGACTGACGGCTTCGCGGCTGGTTGGGGACGTATTCACGCGTCTGCAGATTTGAAGGTCGAATCAAAAACGCTGTGCAAGGCTGCGATCTGTTTGCCTGACTGACCTGACATATGTTATGTAAAACTTCCAGAGGTCAACTGAAGGTGAAGTTCTCAAGAAGCGCTTGAATAATTCCTCGGCGTACTGGAACAGTCCCGGACTCAAGAAGTGATTGAGATAGGCAATTTGCGCAGACGACTTGACATTCCGCTGTCAAACTAGGGCCGCTTGGGAACGAACGGAAGGTCATACCGTGTTGGGATACGTCTCGAGCAATGCTTCGTAGGTTTGTTTGACTTGTTCAAGATCACCACTATTTTCAGCGATATCGACGAGGTGGTTCCAGCCTTCTGGGTCATGGGGATGTTCACGCAATTTGTCGCGCAGCACATGCCACTCAGACGGTGGGTCCATTGGAGTATCTTGAGGCGTATCATCTTGTGCAAGAGCAGGCTCGTGCCCGTTTTGAGTGGCCTCCATGATCGCCTTCGGGTTGAGAGCATTCAAAGCATTCAATATGTCTTCTGTGGGCTGGGTCTTGTCGCCATTGTAGCTGGTCTCTTGAGAGTTGTGCTCTGTGGGTGTTCCGTTGTCGTTCCTAACGACTGGTAGCTCAGACATGTCCTGGCCAGCTCGTGCAACCGACGAAAAACGTTGCAAAATCAAAGGCCGACTTTTACGCCGTCCTGCCCTTTCCCACGCCTCGCCAGCGTTGATGGGCACCCCTGGTGGCACTCTTCCTTGTTGGCCTCGTAGTCAGTAGTCAGTAGTCAGTAGTAAGTGTAGCATGCCACTGCGAGGCGTAGGTCATTCGAAGCTGGTCGGCGACGAGGCACCCTTCTTCGATTCCCTGGCAGAGCTCGATGCTTGGTTCACGCAGCCTCACTCCAAGTTGGCGGGCGTCTTCAAGTATCAGTCTCGTCCCTCAGAGCAATCGGACAGTAGAGGGAAGTTGCTGGTAAGAGAACGGCGCTAGATCTATCTACATTTCTCGCTGAGGTTCTTCCCCTGAGGTGTGCCACGATTATAAAGTTGGTGACTCGTCGCATCGTTTATGTCACTGGCCCGCCATTGATGACTCGGTTCATCAAATGCGGATATCATCCAGGGAGGGTACACCGAATCGCCGTCCAGGATATGCTACACGTTCAACTTCTGGTCTCTGTGTGACACGTTCGTCTAGTGCGTACCGCTCCTTTGCCATACCCTCCTGGCCAGTTGATGCGCGCGGGCCATAAAGTTTTTCGCATCATCGCATCACCGTTCCCTCGTCGGGATGGATCAACGCCGCTCATAAACAAGGCGTGAAGATGCTGGGCGTTCTGTGAGCAAACCTGTCAATACTATTTGACCGTCTCCATTCAATTCTAGATCAGGATATTAGAACACTCGGAATCAAATGCAGACAGCCTCAAACTTTTGTTGGGGAACGCTCCTAGCCTCTCCACGGGTTCTCCTGCAGTGAATGGAAGCATCCCCATCTCTGCGCACTATGCATCTCGCCTAGCCGAGCTAGCCTTTCAACGCGGTTTCGACGGCTACCTACTCAACTTCGAGTCCAGTCTACCTGGTGGCTCCGAACAAGCACGCGCTTTGACGGCATGGATCACCCTATTGAGAGAAATGCTTCGTTCCAAAGTCGGTACCCACGCAGATGTGGTGTGGTAGGCACTCTACTCTTGGATCCGTCCCACGCATTGACGGCAATGCAAGGTACGATAGCGTGATCATTACCGGGGAGTTGGGGTACCAAAACAGGCTCAATCATCGCAACTTGCCATTTTTCCTGGCTTCGGATGCACTTTTCACCAACTACTTTGTAAGGAATGTTTGCATCCAAGATCGCGCGAATTGACCCATCGCCGCATACACAGTGGCCTCCTCATTATCCGGTCCTCGAAGCAGGTTATTTTCTGACCATCGATCCAGTCCTGTTGGGCAACACAACTGAAACTGTCCCGACGAGAGTGAAAACCCTACAATCGGTTATGACGGGAGTCGATGTCTGGGGTCGCGGTCAATACGGCGGTGGAGGATTTAACAGCTACAGAGCCATCACTCATATCGATCCTCAATCTCTTGGACTCAGCGTCGCACTCTTTGGACCGGGATGGACCTGGGAATCTGAACAGGACAAACCTGGTTGGAATTGGGAACGATGGTGGGAGTACGAACGCAAACTCTGGATCGGCCCTTCTCACTCGGGTGAAATTGTACCGGTTCCCGATCCTCCAGAACTCCCTGATAACCTCCCTCCTTACAACGAGGGTCCATTCAAACCCCTGAGCTCGTTCTTCATGAATGCGCCACCCCCTGATCCAGTCAAATCTGCGTTCTTCACTTGCTTTTCTCCCGGCGTTGGTTGGTCTTGGTTCGTCAACGGGATGAATGTCTTGCAGACAGAGCAGGGCTGGACGGACATCGACAAGCAGTGTTCTATCGGTAACCTCGCCTGGCCCCGACCCGCTTCGCAATGGGAGGGCGACGAGAGGGACGAGGACTTGCCCACCGCATCAACCGCATTTGATATGACTGACGGATGGAACGGCGGCAATACCTTGAAAATTTCAGTCGCATGCGGAGGCAGCGATGCAGACGATGCGTTCTTCCAATGCATCTGGTTACCCGTTCAATCGTTGACGATTAGCCCGGGGAGGCCATACGAAGCTTGCATTGTGTACAAACCCGGCTCGGATGAGAGTGTCGACCTTGATCTCACCGTCATGGTCAAACTTCTTTCTGAAGAGGAGACTGAATTGACGGTTGGGCAGGCCATTATGACTGATCTTTCGCACGGCTGGTCCAAGCAGGAGCTGACATTCACGTCGGAGTCAACCTCAGGCCCGGTATCGATTGCCATTGGCCTCGTAGTCGGCTTCGTACCTAAAGACCCTTCTCTGCCATGCAACTTCGCATTATCGCTCGGCAAGCTCGCAGTATATCCTTCTCCACCGACTTCGCCGATATCAGTGGGCTCGCCCTGCATTTCATGGGCCCAATTTACCCCCGACTCCGCTGTGGATTCCTTAGCTAAATTGGTCGGCGTCTTGATGTGGGACACTGCCCTCACTCTCCCGCCATTGCCTCCGATAAACCAGAACAACATCAATCATCCTGAAGACTCACGCCCTGCCTGGGTCCTAGACGGTGCCCTCCCCCAATCCCTTTCCTTTCTTTACTTTAACGTCTACGTCTCCGCTTACATGAGCGACACTGACTTGTCGGATTTGCCCCCCGCCACGTTCATCGGCACCACTGGGCTCAGCGGATATGCTAACCGCTTCTACATTGAACCGCAGTGCCTGCCTCAGGGATTGGAAGAGAAACGATGTCTTAGGTTCTATGTCCAAGGTGTTACACATCTTGGGGAGGTTCTCCCTTGGGAGAGATGTGCGTTCGTGGACTATACCCTCAAGTCATGAATGGTGTTGCGAGAGAAGTCTTAGTGGTCAAATACCCAGCATATGTAGAAACAAGACCATGTATTAGTACGGAAACAAATGCTCAATGGTAAGATACACCTAACACGAACAACACGTACATAAACCAGAAATCAACGTGTCAAAGAGAAATGCAAAATCGAAAGTTCAACAACAACAGACATTCGGATGCAAGAATCACAAAGTAACCAGCTTACGCGTCTTTAACGAGTTTCTGAATCTCCTCAACACCTTCATCAACTGCCCAGAATGCTTCCCATTCATCTCCAGCAACGGTAGCAGCATCCACAGTGGCAGGTTTAGTATCCCTGGTGAGGGACGTGCACTGCTTGATGTACTTCTCCTTCATCTCTCTGTTCACTCTCTCCGCCTCCTTGGCTTCCTCGCTGCCTCGCCATATCGCAAGCTCCAGTATCCGCCTTACTATAGTGCGCAGAAGCAGGTATCCATGCGACGCGAGAAGCGCAACGAGAAGCGCATGGCCAAGCAACTCTTTCGTCGCCGCCAACCCATTGCGTCCCTGTCCATGATGGTGATGGTGAACATGAACCCCGTGCATGTTCATCTGAGTGCTGAGCTCGTGGTCAGGAGGACGGAAAAGGTACACGAGCGCCGAATTCGTAAGAGCAGAGAGCCACGCCAAGAACGATAATGACTCCAACCAGGGCCCAATCGTGTCCGTGCGGACGGGTATCGGCCGTCTCGCATGCGTCGCAATCTTGAAAGCATCAGAGCGCGCCTCGATGTAATTATTGAGCAACGCCATGAGAGGTGCCAACGGCCAAATCGTCGACCACAACGCGATATAGCCAAATTGCGTCACCATCTCTCCATAGTCTTCGAAAACATCGTATTCAGGGCGCGTCACCTCACTCCGCACGATCTCGAGGAACTCGCGTTCTTCTTTAGTCCGCTTTTCCGGAACTTGACCCTGGTTTTGTCCATGTACAACGGAATCATCGTCAAAAGCAACGCGCTTCTTCTTCGCCTTGCCATTGCGAAAGCTTTTTCCACTCCGGAAGGACTCGATGCCCCGCAGAACGTATGGTAGCCCAATCTCTATAAAGTTGTTAACCACCTGGTTCGTCACGATAAAGGCGAACATCTGTTCTTGTAATCTCGAAGGGTTCAGTTTCTGTCGCGCATTCTCCCTATCGGCTTCGAAGAGGTTGAGAGCGGACACTTTGCCTACTATTTTCTCCCCTCTACCGCCACCTGAACCGACCTTGATGGTATCGTTCAAGTTGAGGCTAAACCGTTCAAGAATAATGGCTGCATGACGACTCCCGGAGAAAATATGCTGTTGCACGAAATGCATGACACTCTCTCCGAAAGGCACGTACACGAATGCGGATAGCGCGAGGCCGAGGTATGCGTTCATTGCGGAGAGCGTGAACACCTTAATCGCCAACGAATTACTGTGACTCGACCGGTGTGCGTGGTTCTCCCAATCCGTGAACCGCTTTGCGTGTGCCTTGTAACTGGCCATAACCTTGGGTACGAGCGCCATGAACAGGATCGTGGGTGTGAAAGACTAAGTAGGGTCGCTCAGCAAAACGAGCCGTGACGACACGGTAATAGGGAAGGCAAACTCACGACTATCTGGTGGCCAGGGCCTTTGTATAACCGTGTTACGAACGCTTCGAATACGAATATCCCCGTCAAAATGACCGCTAGGACGCTCGCGAAAAGTAGGATAATCGGTACACTCGCAAGCCTTCGAAATTCCTTCTTCCACCAAGGCAGACCAGGACGATAATCTGCCCTTCGTTTTTCTACCCGGAAAGATCCACGAGTACACCACCTCACAGAGAGAATGCGTTCTTGGAGGGCCCACCACTCCACGAATACGACAGACCATACCAGTAGGAGGGAGGAGTAGAGTGCCGAATATGGTGTCCCGAAGAAGTAAAACACGAGGCCAAGCACAGCCGGGAACATGAGGGCACGCGTGTAGGCCGTCAGGAAAAAGAAATAGAGGGCAACTGAGTCGCCAAACTGGCGTTGTTATCATCAGAGCGGGAGATTAAAGTCACCTTGGATGAAAGGAGCATACCTGGTCTCTTATTTTGTCGAGTTGCACTGTTGCATGCCTTGTCCATAATCGTATCCAATGTTCGTTGAAGTCGTGATCGTGAAGCGCCATGACGGACTCCACGAGGTCCCATTCTGCGCATCCAGGTATGATCCCAAGACCTCCGTCTTGTGGAGTAGAGCTGATAAACGCATGCACTAGACGTATTCTGTCAGCCGGTGAGAGTGGCGCCGCATCCAGGTCTTCCTCTGCGGACGGCAACTTCGACATGGGCAGACCATACAGGAAGTCAGAGTATCTGTTAGAACGCAGGCTGAGTGGGATTTCCGCCGTGTCACGAGACATGGGGGGCTTACCGCTCGCAATGCACCAGCCTAGATAGTACATTCTGCGGACAAGTGACGAGTATGAGTAGTTGACCCTGATTTTCTCCGCTCCTCCCGACTGCCTTGAGACCTGCTCTGTTGAGTGTGTCAATTAGAGCAGTGTATTGTCGTTCGGCTTTCAGTGCATTCTGGCGTACTTGCTGCTTCGATAGGGACGCTACCTTCAGTGGAGAGATACGAAACACGATGACAAGGTCCACATGAGGTGGCATGGTTCGTCGCGGAAACAGACCTCAGCACTCGCACCAGGCAGTGAGCAAGATGCACACAAATTTAGCCTGCAGGGCGCCTGACGCCTGAGGAGAACCACCACCACTTATGATCCAACACTCCAGGCATCTGGCTCCACACTGTTGACACTTGTTTGGAGTAGAACGGCGCCTATCCCAGCAGCAAGAAAGGCGAATTCTTCATACATACACAAAAAATGACACTTCGATATAGGTAGCTAAAGTATCAGAGAATTGCTAGGGCATACCAGATAAACGCCACATGTCCCGGCACGAGTTTTAAATTTTGAACCAATCATCAACGGGCATATGGGTGGTAACTGTGCTGGCCACGTTGTGCAGCCCGTTGTGGACCAACACCTGGCCCACCACCAGGCCCACCGGGTCCTCCTTGCGCTCCACGTGGTCCTCGAGGAACATTAGGTCCTAGGCCGTTCGGGCCAGTTGGAGGACCACCCTGCGCCGCTCCTTGGCTACCTCTGCCCATCCCACCACCTGACACGCCGCCGCCGCCGCCGCTACCACCCATACCTGTCGCACCCGCACCGCCCATTCCGCTTCCCATACTACCACCCATACCGCTGCTCATGCCCATGCCGCCCATGCCGCGGCCCATTGCACCCATACCTCCCCCAAAACCGCCTCCAAAGTTCCCTCCACCCATACCGCCCATCATAGGATTCATGCCCATACCACCCATCATGCTCGCACCACCTGCAAGCTGGAACATTCGGGTGTACAACGCCGCCAGAGCTTGCGGGTCAAATGGAGTGTTGCCTGCAGATGGACTGGTCATCCCAGTGCCCATAGCAGCTGCAACGTTCGTAGCACCGCCTGTACCAGCATTGGGGCTGAAATTCCCGCCGCTTTGCGCGCTGAAACCACTTGCCCTTGTGTCTTCGTTGAAGTGGTCACGCTGATACCGAGGTTGTGCTAATTTAACATCAATCTAAGAAACCCACAGGTCAGTATGAAGACGCGACCGGACTTGATCATGCCTTACAAGTTTACCATCAATCTCTAATTTGCCGAACCCCAGGAATGGTGTTACATCCGTATCCTCAAACGATACAAAGCCGAAGCCTTTGCTTCGTCCAGTCTCACGGTCGAGCATGACCGTAGAATCAATAACCTTGCCGAACTGGGAAAAGAAATCTCTCATCGATTCCGATGTGACGCTACCAGGTAGCCCGCCAATAAACAATTTCGTAGCACGCTGGTGCTCCTGACGAGGTATTGCCCGTTTTGGATCGATCTAAACAACGTTAGTGGCCATGAGCGTCAAAGCTCCCTGCCAAACATGAGGTAGGACATACGATTTTGCCGTCGAGGAAGTGCTCTCGGACCATAACCGCATTGACGCTCGCAGGGTCTTCGAACGTTAAGAAGGCGAAACACCGTGAACGTCCGGCAGCATCGCGCATGATAGTGCATGCATCTACTTTACCGAACTGCGTAAAGTAGTTCCTGAGGGACTCTATTCAAAGCCTATTTAGTGCTACTGAGCGGTACAGAAAATTGATAATGATGTAAGTACCATCGGTTGTATCCCAGTTGAGGCCGCCTATGAACATCTTGCTATAGATAGTAAATCCAGGGCCGAACACGCAGAAGCAGCATGGATAGTTGGGCACGGACGCAGGCACGTCGAAGGATGACGTCGAAAAGACATGCAAAGAGTAAGGTTGCTATTAGTTATCTGTTCAAGGACAGGAGACGTTATAACAGAGAGGAAATGAGAGGACGCTACTGTGTCTGCTAGCCTAGCCTATGTAGGCTAGACGTAGGGAAGTGGATACGGTAGAGCTAGCCTAGTCTTAGTCGACAGAGCTGAGTAGCTAGGCGTGACGACGACGTGACCGACTACAGAGCTAGTTGACTGGTGAGCCAACAATGTCCTTGTGACAACTCCACAAGTTTACGACAGCAGCAGCGACCGCCAAAAGATCTAGTTTTGGATTAGTGAAGGCACGACCTCGATGACTCACCCTTCATCCTTCATCTCAGAGGGTCGGATACTTCGTTCTGGGATGTGCGGCCGATCCAACTTCAGACTATCGGAAGGTTGGGGCTGTTGATACGTGGGAATTTGTTGTGGCGTTGACGAATAGGATGTTGGGCTTGAGTGAGTCGGAATGGGTTGATACGTCGGTTGGGTCGTGGGTTCCGACTTTGGCCGTGGGGTAGCTATTGTACTTGAAAGTAGTTCCTGCTTGGCTTCTACCTGGGGTGTCGCGGTGGCTGCAGGTGTTTCGGTCGGGATATCCGATGTTTTCTGAACGTCAACGTTTAGCTCGACCGCAAAGTCAGGCTCATCATTTCCGTATAAATCTGCAAGTAAACCATGAACTCGATTCCTCTTCAACAGTAATAGTAACAACACACCGCCATAGAGGTCAGCGTCGAGCTCGGACATGACGACGACGTGGAGAGATGGTGGTCAGAAACGAAAAACCAAAAATACCAAAACAGCTTATGTCATCATTTGTCCCCTCTTCTTTCCCACGGGCGGTGCGGCGGTCCCGCCTTTCCTAGCACAGCCTCTTTTTTCCGCGGGGATTCGGACCTGGGATTGGTGACTCGTATATCTTCGTGTAGAGGTTTCATCCATCGTGAGTTCTAACGCAGGTCACAAAGTTCCGTATCCCCTCCTTTTTTCACCATGACCCGAATACAGGATCGCAAAGTGGTCGGGATACTCGGTGAGCTCCCTCATCTCTGTGTGGGCCATCGGGATCCCCCGCTGATTCTCCCCAGCCCTCCAGGGCGCTTTTATTGAGCATCAAATAGCACTCCAAAAGATCCCATCTGCAAGAAAAATCAATGTCTCTCTTGTTCGTACTCCAGAAGATCTCGCAAAATGTGATGCCTTGATAATACCGGGCGGAGGCACGTCGCATGTTCCTCCGATGACTCATCGTCCACCGACCCCCTCACAGAGTCAACCACCATCGCCCTACTAGCGAAACTAGCCGGCCTTCTTGAACCCCTCCGGCAATTCTCGAAGACAAAACCTATTTGGGGAACATGTGCTGGTGCCATCCTCCTTGCCCAGGTGGTGGAGAATACTAAGCGGGGCGGACAAGAACTTCTCGGAGGCATCTCTGTGACAGTAGCTAGAAATGGATGGGGATCCCAAGTACGAACGCGATTTTTCTTGGCATCGCTGGAAACTTAGGTCGGATGAATTAGGTTGAATCCTTCGAAGCACCCCTGACTGTAGCTGACCTGGACGATCCGGAGAAACCATTTACCGGAGTCTTCATTCGTGCGCCCGTATGCCTTACTTTTATGGCGCTCTCGCATGCATCTAATTCACCCCCATTCAGGTCATCCTTGCACTCCACCCTACTCCCGATGCACCACCAATAGAGGTTGTGGCTCGTTTGCCGCTCGGGTCTGACCCAGTATCTCAGACTACACACTTACAAACTGGACCCGAGGACCCTCGCATTATTGTGGCAGTCCGCCAGGGAAAGCATTTGTTAACTACTTTTCACCCTGAACTCACCACGGACGGTCGGTTCCATGAACATTTCGCAAAGAATTGCATATTTTCGTCGCACTCGGTATGAGTGTTAATTGCTTGTTGTAGACAATTTGTACCCCGCCATAGAGAGATAGATGTAGATGATCCCGTGCTACAAATGGTAACGTTCTAGCCTCTGCCTCTGGCTGGAGCATGGAGACCCAGGAACAGAGTCCGGAATGTATTGTTTGTGGCCCTTTGGTTCTTCGACTTCATAAGCTTCGCGATGACATCATTGGGGTAACTGTCCGTTAGACCTCGAACAGCTCTGGTACACTTCATCCTCTACTCCCATATACCTGCGACAGCCATCACAGCGTGTTCCTTCTTCTAAAATGGATTCATTGCCGGTGGACACGTCCAATCCTGCAGTAAGGGATTATCTCGCTCTGATTCGGTGAGTGTCCTGTCTGTCTTAACGGGATCGACATTCGAACGGACCGGACCTTTCGCAGTCTTCAGGTCCTCACGCCACTCTCTCTTCTTATCAATATCGTTACTGTGTTAGTATGCGCGTCGATCGTCAAACCGACAATTGGTAGGTGTTATCATAGTGCTCGAGCTTCGACCGACGTCGTTCTCACATTTCCATAATTCCAGGTGACATCATAAAGTTGTACCCAACCTCGATCACCTTCCGTCCTAGCCTATTGGCGGTTTACGTGATGGTGATATACTTAGCGCAGGTTGGATATTGCGTTTTGCTGGTCCTTGCTAGAAAGGCGGAGACGAAGGTAAGCACTGGGTATGATCTGTTTGTGGGTGTAAGTTTGAGAGCCCTCGCTGTATGCTTATTACAGAAAGCCCTGGTCAAAGCAGTGGGTCTTTCACTGGTACTCGCTAATTGGACGATGGCCTTCTGGGCGATAGCATGGGTAAGTTCCGTCTGCCTAAATGGAGGTTTACATGATGCTCACACATTGAAAAGGTGCTGCAATTATTCCTCCTCTCGACTATACTATTGGGCATTCTCGTAGTCCTTCTGGCATACTCCAACATCGTGCTCCTGATCTATCATACGCCGTCGACTGACCACCCAGTCGACATGATGCTTATACACGCACCGCTTCGATTCTTTTTCGTTCTTCCACTTTCGCTAATGTTTCCCTACTCGCTGTTGTAAGTAATTCGGCTCATTTAACCAATGTAATTTTCTAAAAATGCGCATCCAGTATCACACTGGGTCTCACATACTCACCCAACCATCCGGAGTACTACGATCGTTACGCTTGGCCAGGTTTCGCTACCGTACTTTCAGCGAACCTGCTTGGATTGGCAGTGGTACTCACCAGAAGGGATATCACCTGGGCTGTCGCAGCGACCTGGATCTGCATTAGCGAGTGGAGTGCAAGGCCGAAGCCTATGCCAGTTTATGTATGTACCTGGTGACTCTTTGGGACACCACTGAATGACTGACTGAAACAAATTATTGATGTAGGCAACTACGATACTGTTCACTGTGCTTCATCCTCTTGCTCTGCTGGCAATTATGATGTATCACTTTTTCTTCCAGAAGAGACGCCACGGACCTATCGCATTACCCGCCGATGACGATGATCACCATAGGCCACATCGAAGACCACGGGAGGTGGAGTCGGATGCTTGGGCGTAAACCTTTTTTTCCCTGAATTTTTGAATGTTGGTGCCGTGGGGAGGCGGATCCCGATGCATCACTTATGTTTTGAAAACGCTTTGGATGCTGTTTACACTAGTGACCATGTATGAAATTGGATGAACTTCCGAGCGCCGTAGGGTAGCGCTCCTGTAATGTGCTGTTTTTTCTTGACAATTACTCTCGCATGCTGCCGGCATCAGTAAAGTGACTAAGGTCTTTTTTGGACCTTCATTCTTTTGGCACTGACACATGGGAAATTTCAATATTTTGATCTGAGAATAACTTAGAATGGCTTTGCTTCTTCTCAAGGAGACCTGAAGTGAAGAAGTGCCACGTGCTGCGGGTTGCCCTCCCAGGTACCTACGTTTCACTAGTCTGTGCCAGAAAGTACCGTGTGAGACTGCATTCATACTGTGCATCCAGCTATTGCTTGACTCCTTCGCGCAACATTCAATTCATCGAGCGTTTCCGGACCCTCTAGCTGGTCAGGACGTCAGGACTTTTTTGACGGTCAATCCACCAACGAGCACGAAATCCAGGAGTACACGAACCAAATCGTACTGGTTTCGCAGGAACGTATCAGTGTCAACAAGACGATGACGCAACAGCAACTGGAAATTGTACAGTAAACTTGCAGGGTTACCGCGTGCCAGATTTGTCAACAACAAGCTTATGTTGCCCTGTATCACGCACCAGGTCACGGAAGTCAGACCGCGAGGCTCCTCCACTAGCTCCTCATGTTACGCATTCGAGATTCATGCATTGCGACTGACACCCCTCAAAGTCACATTGTCGGTTAACCTTAACGAGGATGCTGGCTGATTTATTCTTGTTCGTCCTTGGCATGCAAAAGCACTCCCAATGCAGACCGGTAGCGATGACGATGCTGGATGGGAGCTGATGGAACAGCTGAAGCAGTCGTTCCACGCACTTCTACTCAAGAAACTGCCTCATAACGAGTACTGGGGAGTCGCGAGCAATTGCACGATTACTGCGTGTCCCCAGGATGTGAACAGTATCTTAGATAGTCAAGTGCTGATTCCGGTGATTGTATAACTTGTGCTCGTGATGAACCCTCTTTACTTGCCGAGTGCCGCTCTATGTTTTGTCGTAGGGTGTGCATTCCCGCTTTTCGTCTGTGTATTCGTACGGGCACCCAAAATTTACTCCCGAGGTTTCCTAGAATTCTTGAAAACCGCCAGTAAACTCGAATCGGTGATGGTTGCATACATACACCCAACTGCGGGTGTACCGTATCGCGGAAAAACAGGCCTTTGTGAAGATGCTGGGAGGGCTAGTCTGGATCTCGGTCACGCGGAGGTGAATGGTACGGGGGCAGCACCCTTTCCGGTCATCAGGATATATAATCCACTGGTCTCGAACAGTGTTACACAGTATGTCATGCCCACGCGGCGTGTGGGCGCTGCGACGTGTGGAATGTTGATACACCCGATGGAACACCAGAGTGCTTGGAAGTGATGAAGATGTCCACTTCGCACGAGTTGTGTTTGGAAGGCGTGAACGGTCGATTGTGGGCAGGTGGAAGGAAAGGTATGGTTTCAGCGTATGATGTGGTCCTCGACCCTGGGTGGCGATAAATTATTATGATGGTCTTCCCGTTTCGAAATCGATCCTGATTACGTCAGCGATTGAGGGAGTGGGAAGGTTGTGCGTGGTAAGCGTTAGACGGGATGAGTACATGAGGCCTTGGGATGGGTTGCTGGGGAGTGATTGAGCAGGTAAGTCGGACAAGGGTTGGAAGTCGCGCATACCAGTCATTTCGTTTTGCTCATTCCGCTTTTCAATGTAAATGAGGAATTGCTCAAGCGACACTACGCGTTTAGCAAGTTCAGGAGTCTTGACGTACTCATCGTATCTTGGAACGTGGACGCGGCCAAGCCCATCGCGGAGAATGTGCAATTCTTCCAGAAAGTGTTCCAAAACATGGACAGTCCCGACATCATTGCGTTCAGGTTCCAAGAGGCCATTGATCTAGAGAACCGGGAGACGGCGGCTAAAACTGTTCTTCCGAGAGGAAAGAAGAAAGGCGAGGATAGGAAAAGGCTACCTCGTCGTATCAGAGGTGGCATGATCGTCATATATGGTCACCTATACAGGGAGGGGTATCGATGAAGGTTGTGAAGGCTTGCGGTGGGGAGGGGGGGGTAATCTTATGGACCGCGACGGCAGAGAGCGATCGTCGCGCGACTTGTCGTAGACAGCTCGTCCATATGCTTCATTAACTGCCATTTGACTGCTGGCCAGGGCCATGTGTGCCAGCGGAGCGCGGTCGTAGCAGCTATGTTGGAGGATAAATTTCTGTTTTCACCATCTGACGCTGTCGAAGAGTTCATTGCGTATGTGGGCCGCTGGAGACGGGTCGATGGTTCTAGACCATGAAATTATCTTTT
The DNA here is from genome assembly GCA_024613145.1 of Pisolithus marmoratus. NCBI lineage: Eukaryota > Fungi > Basidiomycota > Agaricomycetes > Boletales > Pisolithaceae > Pisolithus > Pisolithus marmoratus. Next base: position 24,813 of record JANFAE010000246.1, on the reverse strand, counting down.
TGAGTTGCTGTGCATTGTGCATTTCGGTCTTGGGATGGGTTGCTGGGGAAAGCCATCATTCACGCTATCCAGTCCGGAGAATTAGAGTCGCTGCTCATCCACAATCAATTATTGAAAGAGATGAAACATAATCGGGGGTTCCGACCATGCGCAATCCAAGAGAGAACACTGACATTCGCGCCAACGTATAAAAATACGACCAGCGATCCAACGCATTCGATACGTCCGAGAAACGACATGCGCGTATTACTATGGTGCGATCGTGTCCTACGGCGATCTCGGGATCCAGAGCAAGCCGTCCAGTTCAATTATCAACGGAACGAAGCCACTATATCTGACCACCGGACTATTTCTGTCGCGTTCAAGGTGATGGTCAAGTTTCTGAGACACTGCAGGATGGGAAGGTGAGGAAGAAGTTGGAGATGGGGATGGGGATGGAGATGGTCTTGTTGGAGTGCGAGAGAATTTTGTGTGCAACAGGCTGGGACGTTGATATATGTAGCCAAACTCTTTTGTTGTTGGAGGCATGTGGAGATAGGGTCACTGTACTACTGAATATGTTAGCCTTGGGGGCTTGTTGCCCATCGGGTTTCCACATTCTGCCCTGTTTGGTGAATCACTGCAGCATCCTTGTAACTTAGACTTGAGCAATGGATGTTGCGCAACGACTGAGGAACACCTTCCCCTTCTAGTTCGGGTGCCTCAACAGGGTGCGTACCACTACCGGACCCTTTGGCCGTTCAACCACTGTCACTAAACAACTTCCTTGGTGGTCAGCGATGTATATCCCAACCGTGATCAACATCCTCCAGGCATCCCTCTCCCCGCTGACTAGGATCTTTGGGATTGGCGGCCCCACTACCAGTGATATCCACTCCGTGCACGGCTGGAACCGATTCGGAGTTCTCTCGCCGTATCATGATAGATCGCACGTCCATGGAGTGCAAGCAGATTTGCCTGCTGACTGTACTGTTGATCAAGTCGTGTTGGTATGTTTACTAGTCCCCAATTTGTATACCGCGTTGTTTATCACTTGGAAATCCAGTTACACCGCCATGGTTCTCGTGGACCCGAGGGAGAGGAAAACTATATCAATAAGCTAGTCGAGACCCTTGATAATTTGACCATTCCGAATCATTTACCACCTAACTTGCAATTCTTGAAATACGGTTACAAGTCGAACCTCGTTCCAAAAAACCTGACAATTATCGGTCGCCAACAGTTGTTTGACCACGGCGTAGAGTAGGTGTCGTGACATTGATGTGTTCTGCGATCTGACTCGTAGTTGCCAAGGTTTGCACTCGACTACCCTGGTTTTTCTACGGACTTTGTTGTTTCGAGCACTACTCAGAGAGTCATAGATTCTGCCTCTTACTTCATACTAGGCATGTTCGGCCGAGGGATGGACATTGTGACAGTGGACAAGCTCGAATTGCCTGTCAATTGGATACTCCCCTGGGAGTCCTGTCCAAAGTTCAGCCCGTGGGTAGAACTCGAGGTAAGCTGGGGTCCAATTAGTGTTGCAAGTCCTGATATGATGAGTACGTATAGGCCGAACGAGCCGTGTGGGCGAAGAAGTACATCCCGCTGATCAGGCAACGACTCAGCGCGCTCCTTCCTGGCGTCGAACTATCCGATGAGGACGTTCGCGGGGCGTTAAATGCGTGTCCGTACGACCTCGCCGCTTATAACGCGTCTCCATGGTGTGGTGTATTTGAGCCCCACGAACTAGCCGCCTTCGAGTAAGTCCAGCACAAGAATTTTGGAAACACCTTACACACTGTCCCAGTTATGAGAGCGACCTTATCAGCGATGGGATAAGCGGGTACATATCGAGAAATGATACTGGACCTATTCTTGGATCTGTGTACATCAACAAGTTAATAGAACGGTGAGTTCTGCTGTTCCTAGCGGAGGTATTGTTAAATTCTTTCGTCACAGTTTCAGCAATGCTACTGGTGACGCTCGGCAACTTTATCTCGAATTCGGACATGACGTTACCATTCTGCTTGTGTTATCTGCTATGAATTTGAACAAGTAGGTTTTGCATGTTTAGACGATGGCCATCTTTCATACTTTCATTCCAGGGACGTCATTCCTCTCACACCCGAGTACATGCCCGTCGACCGTAAGTTCCGCGGATCGGAGCAGTCCCCATTTGCCGCGAGGATGATCTGGGAGAAGTTTACTTGCAAAGACTCGTACGTTACGTGAATCTCGTTGACCCCGGCTTACGGCTTCGCTAATTGGGACATTAATGACCCAGCTTCCAAGGCTCTCAGGTCCGTTTACTGCTGAACGGGGAAACGTACCCTTTGACACCTTGCCGAAAATCCCTCCAAGACTTGAGATTCGGGACCTGCTCGTTAAGTGAGTTTGTGAAAGCGAATGCATTTAGTGCCAACATTCGTTATGGAGACGAGACCTGGAACGCTGCTTGCGTTGCTGAGCATTAGGGTCTTCTTGTTTTCATAGTTTATCAACAACTCGTTACAATTGTCAGCTTGAATATCTGGCTGCAGTCTTGTCCATTCTTGGAAGAGTCCGGTCCGCTGCAACATTCGCCGAAATGAATGGTATACGGGCTGCCCATGAAACATCCGCTGACCCACGTTCTACGAAGACTTTGTGCTGAGGATCAGCACTTAGGCGGCTCGCAAGTACGCATCCTCAAGTACCAGTCTGTTACATAAACGGATCCACATCCACCAGATCCTTGTGAGTTGAGCGAAGCGTGAATCTTGAGATGGCTGTACACACCAACTATCACACAGTCGTATCCTTCATCCAGGTCTCTCAGACTTGCCACTGGCACAGAGCTATTAGTTGGCAATGACCACGTCGCACGAATTAGTCCGGCAAGCGTGGACTGCAATTGTATACAGGTGGTCCACGCGTGGGATATGAAAGTCGAAGGATCCATACCATTTTCAAACTTCCTACCGTTGAGGGGAACAGCGCATTCTGATAATGAATCGATGACAAGTGTATGCGTGAAGGACGTTCACAGCGGCGTGTTCCATGGGATCTGGCTAACTGATCCTGCTGGCATAATCCTAGTACTCTCTTTCTTTTGTGTAATTAAAAAAGTTCTGCCAGAAGAGATTAGGAGGTTGCGTATATAAGTTTTTTCGGAGCTGCGTGTTGTAGGATAATTACAGCCCTATGAGCCTTCAACTTAGGGAATGAGGGAAAACATTCAAACCTAGGGAATAGGAAAATAGGACTTCCTTGCCAAAAGAATGAGCACAGTGCACTGTGTCGCTCTGTAGTCACCATCAGCTTCTAGGGCCTGACAGCCAATCGAGGAGAGCACAACCGCCAACGCAGCGCAGAGTCTTGGAAGGTTTAGGATATGCTTGTAATTGTAATTGACAGCTAGGGTGGTCTCATTGTACCCTCCAGTAATGGCGTTATTCTATGCTACAACAGCCTCCACCGAGCTTGACACAAGGGCCGTAGTGTGTTCTGCAGAAATATCCGCAACTCCACCGAGGTCCCCAAGGACTGAAGTCTGCCAGCTGGTTGGACACCGTTACAACGCCGGATCTGCGAAGTACTGAGAGAGACAAACTGGTGATCTTACGATTCAAAAGCGCGAAAATTTGACCTGGTCGTAGGTTCGTATGAGCCTAGACCGCGAATTCATGGATACGGACATCGGAAGTCGGCATCAGCATCGCGCTGACTTAGTGCGAGAAATGTGCAGTGGCTGTGCCCATGGGAACGTCCCGGACACTCCTTCCTCGCCCCCACCACCAGTTACATAATTTAGGTGTGGCCATCAGCTTCCCCTCAACCCCTGCTCATTACTTCTTATTCGTTCGAATGCTTCTCGTATAGCAAGATCAGCTTTCTGATAGATTGCACGATGCCGACACAGGGTGCTCTTGGCATATCGACAACCAAAGATGCGTTCAATGCCACACGCTGCCTCCAAAGTTGGAAACGATACTAGGAATGTAAGAGCGCGAAAAACAGCCAGTGGAATTCAACTGACGACCATCTACTGCTACACCATAATGTTACATACTCTTCCGCCCCTTCACCCTCCTCCCTGCCGGCGCCCATCCCGTATAGCGGCCCACGTGCTCAGCGCCAGCGCAACCACGCACGCCACAAGCGTGATCCTCAAACTCGACACATAACAATCCCGACCCATCAAGCATTGCTGCTCCGGCGAAACTGGCCCCACACCAGGGAACGAGTTTGTGACTTCACGCGGCGTATGTGCGTCAAGATCCCGGCCAAGCATGACCGAGAAGACGTTACTGCCGATAAGCGGCGCCAGAGAGACGAATCCCCAGTTTTCGGACAGATGAGCTACTTCCGCGGTGTTGACATGGGTGTGCAGTGGACTACATAAGTGACTCTCGTACATAGGGCATCAGGATCGTTAGGTGTGCGCTCACCTAGACCAAACCAATCGATAACGATTGTCGGAAGAGCCCCGTACAGACCACCGTACGCTACTCCTAACAGTGCTGTTGCAAGCCACAGTGTGCTAACGCTCGATATTTCGATTGCAAGCGCTTGGGACAGGATGAAAAGCGAGGATACAATGCATAAGCAATATGCTCGAGAAAGATGAAACTGATTGCGTATCAAGTCTGAGATGAGGCCTGCAGAGTGTGTCAGCTGTGTGGTAGATTGAAACGAGCGATAAGATCACCGATTAGTATTCGACCAGTGAAGCTACCTATGCTCAGTGTCGACACCTGCGCAGCTTGCCATTTAGAGGATTCTACTTCGTCGTAGTTGGGGTTTGACTCGGCAAGGAGAGCCAGGGAGATCGAGCCTACATTGTTAATGTCTATTTTCACGCGTCAAGGGAAAGAAAGAAACAGATAACCATCTGCGAACGTACACATGAGACCTGTTCCGCTCACTTCGCGATCCCATCAGACAGGAAACAATGGGACGAGATTCAGACTTACAAAGCGACATGATGGTGCAAACGAGGTAAAATTCTGGAGTGCTCCAAAGCGTCTTTCCATGTATATCTGGTGAACTATCCGTCTTTGAGCGAGTCCGGGCACCCCCTACCTCCGACATGGAGGATGATTCATACCCAGGCCCACCACCCAAGAGACTGTCTTCTTCTCCTATACATACAGAATCGATATCTGGACCAGTAAAGAATCCCCCGGGGGTTTGCTCACGGTCCTCATTTTCATCAACCCTCAGACCCAGAGCAGTCGAAGGAAGAGGTATGGGTCGCACAACGAACAGCGCAACGAGTGCGGAGATGGATGTAGCGAGGGCGAGAAGAAGCAAGAATGCCGACGTATCCCCGGGGAACAGAGTGTTTGCAGCAGTCGAATATAAGAATGCCGACAGCCCCAACCCAGAAAAGACCAGACTGACTGTTGTAGCGCGCTGCAGAGACATATTTTAGGAGAACGGCCCATCCTCGGAGTAAACAATCGTAGATGGTCATGACGTGAAAGACATCCGACGTACCGCCGATTCCGGGAAACTTTTGGCCGTGCTATTAACGGCTGACGCTAGGGAAGCACTCGCGCCCAAGCCAGTGAGAAGGCCACATGTAACAAGCAAGGCGAAATGTGCCGAGGAAACGGATGTCCCAGAGTCAGTGCCCGCGTCATACATACGCTTCATCCCTGTGTATCCAACGAGGAAACAAACGAAAGCTATGGCGAGTGGGGTCCGAGGGCCTCTGGAATCCACGATGCGGCCCCAGATAGGACCGGATGTGTAGATACCGACTGCGACGAAAGATAAGCACAGTCTCAGAACATAGGTGTAACATACTGTTGGCCGCGAGTCCGACGACATTCAGTTGAGTATGCGAAATGCGGAGACGAGTACCTAGTTGCGGTGCGTAGGCTAGGCATCCCCATAATTCAGGTCGTACGACCTTTAATGTGCTCTCGTCTACCCACCGGAAAAAACCTGTCAAGGATATCAAAGGTATCAAAGGACAGCAGACCCGACCATAACGACCACAAAACAAACATAGTTTGTGCCAGCACTGATAGCAACGAGGATAGATCCCAACAGTGTGATAATCCGACGCCTGCTGAGACCTGATACGCTATGTTCGAGGTCGGTTAGTGAGTCAACTCCCCCGCCAGACGCCATCTGAACGGAGCTCTAAGGCTCAGCAATCGCGACAAACAGACTAGCGACCAGAGTGGAAAATGAAGGGTGTACAGGCACTTAGTAGTGATATGCGTTATGATGACGATCCGGGTCGTGACCTGCCAGTTGGTGTGCCTGATAATGGCCGTGCTGGAGTCAGAATAGGTAGGTCCCCTGGCACCAGAGGCTTAGTTAAAGGAGTGCTCGGCTTTCGCCGAACGCACCGCTCTCTGATTTGGAAGTACCTGCAACGTAGTGACTGCGGCTATGTCAATAACAGGTTCCTCTTCGCTCTGTAATTGTTCATGCATCATGTCTGATTCGGTTTCATCGTTGTCTTCGTCTGTATCGCCGTCATCCTCACTGCTACTCTCCACATCCTCTGAGATAACAGTGCTCAGGGAACGTGGACAACAATATATGTCAAGTTTATCGAATTGAGTAGTGTACTAGAAGTCATCGAACATATAATACTCCCACGACTCACGCTCACAGCCGTCAGCCCTCGCACCGAGGAAATCTAGACCACTGGCTTCTGTGAGGATGAGACTTACCATCAAACATAATCCTGTTGTAGCATCACGAGGCAAGAAGAGCTGTCTGCAGATGGGGGATATTTCATGGCATCAAAGTTACACCATTGTCCTTGTAGCGAAAATGAAAGAAAGAAAGAAAGGCAGATGGAACCACTGGTATCACACCTCTGCCTCTCTTCCCAATGTCGTAGTCTTATCAAATACCGGTTCGGTGGTGATATCGATGACAACCGCTTTGCACTCATCGAACTCCTCTGAACTCCCCATGTCCCCCGAAAGCTTCGGCGGGATTGCGAATCGGACAGAACTCGTGCATAGATCTGACTTGGGATGGTAAGTTCGGCAGCGAAGATGTTGCCGGGTATTCAATGATGCTAGAAGCGAGTTGGCGTATACTATTCAACAATAAGATGGGGTTTTCGAGGCACGGAAGACTGACACTTTGCAACGACGAAGTCCAATCCCATTGTCCATGCAATGTGGGCTTCAGCATCCTGAATGAAGTGTGAGAGCGCCATAGTCGTCTTGCAATAGGTCGTCATACCGTGATGACCTCCGCAACGACAACTATTCTATCCCCAAAGGCCATCAAGCCACAGTTACAAAACAAAGGGAACAAACTTACAAAGTCAGCAAACACCGATTAACAGCATAGATGATAAGCGTGTTCAAGAGACGCTTCGTTCTAAGTAGGAGTTAGGAAGGACGGAACAACCGACACCGACTGGAGTCACCTTGGGACAATGGAACGCGAGCCACTGTCATACAAAAGTACGCAGAGTGACACCGTAGTCAATACCTCGGCTAGAAGGAGAGTGGACACAGCAGGCGTTGCAGCGTAGAACTACGAATAAGGATTCATGAGCCATTTCACCAATTTCTCTGTTAATGAAGTTACCCGTGCTCGTGAGGCGGAGCTGATCTTGTTATTGACCAGTCTACACGCGGAGATCAGTATTTCGGTGATGATGGTTTGAGGCTGGAGTACGTCACAACAACTATCCCTGCTTCCGGGTTAGAATAGGTCTCTTGTGGTGAGAAAAAGCCGCGAACCCATGCCAAACCCTGTCGAAATATCGTTACAAATGCCTCGTGAGATCAATAGAGAAACACACCTATGCGAGCTAACCCTAATAGTATCTATCACGATCCTGTCATGGAATGATACCTTTGCCGTCGCAAGTAAATATACTCACATTTGGGGCGGTCACCAACCATCTCAGTTGACGCCGACAAACTGAATCCCGATAAACAATACCCTGGAATCGCAGGTTAAATCTGACGCACGGTGGTATATTTTATGTGTAAAGAAGCTAAGGATATTCGGTTCATGAGCATCAACCCGAACAGGTGTGTCATTTACCATTGAACGATAGCAACCACAGCTGACTGCAATAAAATTAAACCTTATTATTCACAAAAGCTCGTGAGATGAAACGGGAACGCACATTCACCAGAGCCGACGCCTACGCAAGGAAACACTCCAAATTAGTCCTTGGAGAAGAACAAGTACATCGGTATGCGCACTGAGAATGACCTGCCGTGTCTCATCAGCGGGAAGATGCTTTGAAATGGAAGACTCACGAACCAGACAACATACTCCAAATTCGCCGGAACACCGTAACTGGTTATCTGCAATGATTAAGCACGACAGACACAACGAATGGATGCTGTCGTTTTACCAAGTAATAATACAACGTGTGACACACTAATCAGCCGTTAGCCGTGGATCCATGGGACGCACCAAATGCTCACTGAGAGAGACATGCAACGTATCAAGAATCCTGAGCTCGCATAAGGAGATTTGACGGCTACCCCATGAATAGTCTAACCTACCATATGGCGGAAACAATGAACTTCATGAAAGAGCTATCCTCGGAGTAGTGCATGTAATACACATGAGTCTATATGATCAGTAAGCAGAGCCCCAAGCTAGGTATTCCGTTTAAAACGTCCCTGTAGAGTTGTTATGCCATATAGCCTTCACGTGAAGTGTGGAGTATCAGAGGCCCGGGAGATGTGACCAACAAAGTAAAGCAACACATACATGGCAGAGACCAATCCCCCGACAAGTGTAGAACCTAACGTGAACAAATGAGTGGAAAAGCTACGTTTGGCTATAAAAATGTGCTCACCGAATGCGCCCGGGATGGCCATGTCGTTGGATAACTTGTATATGACGGGGAAATCGTCCGCGAACTCACTGGGGGGTATGGCTGAGAAACGAGCGTTGCGAGGTCGTATTAACCCGATAACGGAGAAATCTAATCCTATTTCTTTATGCAAACATGAGGGTTGCATTTGTGTGATCGGGACAACTTGCATTGCCGCGAGCCAAGACGAAATTTTTGAACCGTCTGCTTGATCCATCAGGCCTCAGGAATGATGGAAGCCCAACGACAAATGACGTATAGCCCAATGATCTCACCATTGCTGCAGTATCACGGCCTGTGACGGCGTTGTGAAGTTAACAACTTCATTGCAACGACGGCGGCGAAAGAGCTTTCTTACAATAAGTTAGTACGGTTTCTCGGTCTTCCAGACGAAAGGGATTGCTGATTCGGGTTAATAAAGCCAATAAAAAAAGTCCCCCGTATAGCATGTAGCCAAACTTTATGCAGTAATGACCAGGCGCCATGTCAAAACGCATAGAGGGGTGAGAAAGAATCAGACGAATGAAACGATTTGAATAAATCTATTACTATCTAATATTCGTTTGGTTCTTCAATATCGTCGAATCAGATCGTCACATAGCTTTTCCTATAGTCCTTGGCCTGGGTGGAACGTACAACATACATATCACCACTATCCGTGGGAAGCCTGAACAGACAGGCTGAAACATGCTGAAGGTCATGGGCTCATTTACTCATGAAACACATACAGCGCTGCGGGTATGAACAACTGCACAAGTCTGCCAAGCCTATGCCAAGGGAGAAAGGGATCCTATAGTAATCCGTTTCATATTATTGCATATATTTACTGAGCTGTATTTAGTACTAGCAGGCAGGACTGTCGCCGACAGCAGCCAGTGACTTTCTTTACAAGCACGCCCAAGGTATACGAACACGTATCAACTACAACCTTGTATGACGTACAAGTGAGTTGGAATATTTGGTGAACTTCCCCACTGAGTGGATATTACAGGGACACGCTTTGTCCAAACCCCGTCTTGAATCAGAGCGTCGAATATCGGTGATATTTGCGTGTGCTCAAAGGAAATGCTATGGTATCGATGCGGAGCAGCCTTGTATGTAATTAATCAAAGGTGATTGGGCGGGTTGCAGGCTCCTATGTGGGCCTCATTTACATAAACCAGTGGAACCACTTCCACCATCCGTTCACTCAGTTCTTTCGGTGCGTCGCAGTTATACCATATAACTACATGTCATACCTCTCATCTTAGGTGTGTTACTCCCTTCGAGCTCGCATTGACGTTGTCGGCACTATGCTGCAGGCGCCATTCAGGTTTAGCATACCCGCTTAACCCCCACACCTCCACGGGCGCATAGCGCCAGCTCCTTACGACTCTAACTTTGGAAAAGTGATTTCAACCCTTCGTTACGTTCACCCCTGCACTAGACAATATATCAGTCACCGTAGTCATGCAGAAACGCCACTACAATATCTTCTGCCGCCAAGCAGAATTTGTGATTCCGTAGGGAGCGAATTCCACCGGGGAGTTGCTCGGCACGCCGACTTGACCTACTAATCGGTATGTTCAAATGTTATTCGTCATTTATAATCTGAATTGCACTTAACGTTTGTACAAGGTATCTGGATGGCCGTGTACACTTGGATTCACACGCATCGATGTACATATATACACCGGCGAGATCAACGCGAAGCGCCATTGAATGCATGTAACCTATTGCAAGAAAGGCACGCTCCGGGTTCTCTTAACCAGATCCCTATGTAAGACACCACGATGGCAACATGAACGCTCTGTAGTGGGTATTTTGATGTTATCAATGCGCCGTGAATTTGAACAGGTACTTCATAGCCATTGTCTCATCCGCAGTCATCGCCGACAACGAAACTTCGAATTCTCAGCTTCTATGCGGTCGTTTTCCAAGATTGTAAGTTATTCCGATTGATCCTGAAATTGCACACCGATGGTTCTTCAGTACGTTTCTCCGGAAATGTTGAGAGCAATGTGAATACCGTGTTTTCTTTTTGCGGCGGGGATTTTTGTTTATGATACATTAGACCGGTGAGCTCACACCTAGAGTGAGTGACAATCCACAGGAAGTCGAGGGTCCAACTGGAGTTACCCTTGGAGCGTTAGTCCCAATGAATCACGTGGCCTCATGTTGATAATCATGAAAAGTATCATGCAAACCGTCACGACCTTGGCCGTCCAATTCGGTTCGGCATACACATGGAAGCCAGCTCTTGTTGCAATGGATGGTTGCTTGTACCGTCTTCAAATTACGTGTCGTCCCTGATTTGCTCCTCTTAGCTGGCGTTGCTTTTGTCTTCTCTGCAGGTTTCGTTTGACTTGCGAGTCAATATGAAATTTGATCAGAAAAATAGGGCCATACAGGATGACTCTACCAAGCTGGGAGTGTGAAGCCGCTGGTGATATTCGTACTGTTGCCTCCCTTAACCCGTGATGATGATTGTTTGAAGTTGTACTCGAGCAGTCTGGAAGAGCCCCTTAAATCTCAAACAGGAGTCCTATCTGGTGCTACGTCGTTCGTGCGTTTTCTGAATCTTGCACTTCCTGGGAGATGGTTCTCATCTCCTGGTACCAAGACAGGCTCGCCGCCAGTCTGAAAGTATCAATTACCAATTGCTTCATGGCTGTCGTGCTCGCATTTTGTGGATACTTGGTAAGATCTACCTGAATACAGCGCACAACAAGGTTCTACCTTCGGAGTCGTGCAAACTGGGAGCATCTTCGCGCTCATACTCGACATCTCGTCAGCCCGAGGTGCGGGTGCAGCTATTGTCAAGTTACTGAACTCCACCTCTGAGCTAGACGCCAAATCTCTTGAAAGGGAGACGTTTGAGGGAAGAAACGTCCCAGGGAAATTCACTCGGAATATGACCACTTCCGCTACCAACGAGGCCAACTGTTCCTGTATTTCGTTTCCTGAAGCTAGCGGCCGCACCGGGTACCTTCGTGGCACTGGCCGGTGCGAGTGGTTGCGGGTGAGGTGCTGTGTAGGTGCACTCCCAGTTAGTGTTGACTAATCGAGCGTTTTCACGACTTAGTCGGTCAGGTCCTTCTTGACGGGAAAACAATCGACGAATGCAATACCCAGGAGTACAGGAGACAGATCGCACTGGTATTGTGGGAACCTGTCAGTGTCAACAAGAGGATGGTGTAACGGTATGACTAATGTATTCTTGCAGATACTTTACGCTGGTACTATCCGTTCCGACGACTTGCTTGGTGCAACCAGGCCGATTTCCGAAGTCACGAAGGGGATCGGGGTTGTGCCAAGATGCTAACACATGGGAAATTTCAATATTTCGCCGTTTATAGAAGATAATTCAAAAGCCAATTGTAAAATATTATATGCTGCTAAAGTATTATCTGGTTTGTATAATTTTATATTTTGAGGTGTGTCTGAACGTATTTGTAACATATAATATTTTACAATTGTATTCTGAATTATATTCTACACATGTCAAAATATTGAAATTTCCAGTGTACGTCCATATTGCCAACTTGGCGTGTTTGTGCAACTGCCAATCTGGGCCACATTACTAAATAGTAAACCAACCGGTAACCCTAACAATAGCTACATCAGAAATTTCCAGATTTTGCCATGGGTAGAATATAATTCAGAATACAATTGTGAAATATTATATGTTGCAAACCCATTCAGACCCACCTCAGAATAATAAATTACACAAAACAGATAATACTGTATCAGAATATAATGTTCTACAATTACTTTCTGAATTATCTTCTACCTCTGTCACAATATTGAAATTTCCCATGTGTAACAATTTAGACTTTATGCCGTCACCGCCAAAGTAAGGAATTTGCCTCATGATCAACGTTTCCCATTCCATTCTAACTTTTTGTTCCTTATCGGTTTTGACACTGAAGTTGTTTCGGGCGGTCACAAGCATAAGTGCCATTTTGCACCTACGTATCAATAACGGTGTTTAACTACATTAACTCAGAACGAATTGCCATCGCTCGAGCTCTTCGCGATTCCAAAGTTTTGTTGTTGGACAAGGCAGCGTCTGCTCTCGATTTCACTTCAGAGAAGGTCATGCATGGGCGCTCGATAGGGCTGGAAATGGCATATGACGATTGCCATTTCCCACTGTCTACTATCCGGAATGCAGACTCTGCATGTAGGTGCTGCCGCTTTCTCTCTTGTGTTGCAGGAAATACTGACTGCATGGTCACTTCACCACGGATGGCCACATCAGTGAAGCTGGTGCCCATGGCGAACTTCTCGCATTGAGAAGAGACTACAACGACCATGTTCAGCTGCAGGTCTTGAGACAATTTGACATGACGTTCGACACCTATAGACAGGGTTAAGTGTTCACAGTACTTACTATTGCTACGTATTGCAATAGCCCCACAGTGGCCTGTACTAGTAGTTCACTACCCAAACCGTGTATATACTCCTTTATAACTTACGAAGATTCATGCCTATAAACATAGCAAGCCTTTGTTCATTATTGAGGACTACCGACCTAATCGCTGACATCTGGGCTACTGCATATTTGAAAAGGTTATTTGCAAGAGTGTCTCTCGTCTTTCACTTTTGGACCCCCAGAAGTGGGTTTGTAGTAGACCATGGGAGCGACTCTCGAAACATATGTAAGACCCATCAGGATGATGTGGTGTGCGCTCGCCTAGACCAAATCGGTCGATAACAATTGCCGGAAGGGCACCGAACAGACCACCATACGCGACTCCTAGCAGTGCGGTTGCAATCCACTGTCAATACTCGAAATTCCAATTCCAATTACGTCGGACAAAATGAAAAGCGACAATGCGATACACAAGCAGTACGCACGAGGGAGATGAAACTGGTTACGTATCAAATCTGAGATTATGAGATCTACAGAGCGCGTCAACTGTGTAATAGATTGAAACGAGCGATAAGATGACCATCACCGACTAATATTCAACCAGCGAATTACCTATGCTCAGTGTCGACACCTGTGCAGCTTGCCATTCAGAGGCTTCTGCTTCGTCATAGTTCGAGTTCGATTCGGCAAAGAAAACCAGGGAGATCGAGCCTACACTGTTTTTCACACGTTGCGGGAAAGATATCATAAGCGTCTGCGAACGCACACATGATACCTGTTCCACTCACTTTGCGATCCCATCAGACAAGAAACAACGGTACGAGACTTAGACTTACAAAGCGATATGATGGTGCAGACGAAGTAAAAGTCTAGAGTGCTCAAAAGCATTTTCTCATGTATATCTGGTGAGCTATCCGGCTTTAAGCCACTCCAAGAACGCCTCACCTCCGATGCAGAGTATGAGTCATATCCAGGCCGAGAACCCAAGAGGCTGTCCCCATTTCCTACGCTCACGGTATCGATATCACGGCCAGTACAGAATACCTTGGATATATGCTCACGATCCTCATTTTCACCGTCCTTCAGACTCAGAGCAGTCGGAGGAAGATATATGGGTCGCACAACGAACAACGCAAAGAGTGTGGAGATAGATGTAGCGAGGGCGAGAAGAAGTAAGAATGCTGACGTAGACCGGGTAACTCGAAAATGTTTGCAACAGTCGAATTTAAAGATGTCGACAGCTCCAACCCAGAAAAAGACGAAGGTGGCTGTCGTAGCGCGCTGCAAAGACATATTTAGGAGAAAATGGCCCGTCCTCGAGTAGATGGTCGTGACGAGAAAGCCGTCCGACGTACCGCCGATTCCGAGAAACTTTTGGCCGTGCTATTAACGGCTGAAGCTAGTCCAGCGCTCGCGTCCAAGCCAGTGAGAAGGCCACATATAACAAGCAAGGCGAAGTGTGCCGAGGAAATGGATGTCCCAGAGTCAGTGCCCTCGTCATACATATGCTTCATCCCTGCGTATCCAACGAGGAAACAGACCGAGTCTATGCCGAGTGGGATCCGAGGGCTTCCGGAATCCACGGCGCGGACCCCAAAAACATAGCTTGTACCAGCACTTGTAGCAACGAGGACAGAACCCAGCAAGCTGGTAATCCGACGTCTGCTGAGAAGACCTAACACATTATGTTTAACGTGGGTTAATGAGTCAACTCCCCTGCCAGATGCCATCTGAACGAAGCTCTAAAGCAGCGACCAGAGTAGAAAATGAGGTGTGTACAGACGGTAATATACGTTTCGACAACGATCCGGGGTGTGACCTGGTGTGCCTGATAGCTTAGACGAGTGAAGTGTTCCGCTTCGCCGAACGCACGTTTCTCTTGAATGTAATTTGTACCTGAGCGCGAATGCCAAAGATCCTGAACCTCAGTGTGAGAAAAGGAACACGGTGACTGTGGATAATGGGTGGCTCTTCTTAGCTCTGTGATTGTTTACGTCTGTTTCGCTTTCATAACCGTCTTCGTCTGTATCGCTTTCGTCCTTGTTACATCCTCTGGGATAACAGTACTCATGGAACGCGGACAAGAGTATTTGTCGAGTTTGTTGAGTTGAATAGTGTAGCAATCATCTAGCATATACTCCGACTCACGTTCACGACCGTCATCGCCGCTTGGCTTCCGTGAGGATGACTTATCGTCAATTATAATCTTGTCATAGCCTCACGAGAGAAGAAGTGCAGCCGGCAAGTAGGGGATATTTCATGTCAACATTACACCTTTTGTCCTTGTAGCGAAATAAGAAAGAAGGAAGGGTGGATGGAACCACTGGTATCACACCTCCACCGCTTTTCGCAACGTCGTAGTCTTATCAAACACCGGTTCGGCCGTGATATCGGCGACAACCAATGCGCGCTCGTCGAACTCCTTTGAACTCCCCATGTCTCCTGAAGGCTTCCGCGGGATCGCGAATCGGACAGCACTCATGTTCAGATCCGACTCGGGTTCAGAACCCTCAGTCTGAAGATGTTGCCGGGTATTCAGTGATGCCAGAAGCGAGTTGGCGTATACTGTTAAGTGGTAAGGTGGGAAATTCTTGGGGCACGGAAGACCGACGTTTTGCAATGATGAAGTCCAATCCCATTGTCCATGCAATGTGGGCTTCAGCGTCCTGAAGGAGTGTGAAAGCGCCCCAATCGTTCCGCAATAGGTCGTACCTACCATGACAACCTCCGCAATGACGAATAGTCTACCATGAAAGGGCTGAATCGGGTCACGGTTACAAAGGAAAGAGGGATTATACTTACAGAGTCAGCAAACAGCGGTTAACAGCATAGATGATAAGTGTGGTCACGAGACGCTTCGTTCTAAGCAGGGTTAGTTAAGAAGGAGCGACCGACACCGACTGGAGTCACCTTGGGGCTGTGGACTGCGAGCTCCTGTCATACAGAAGTACGCAGAGTGACACCGTAGTCAAAACTTCAGCTAGTAGGAGGGCGGACACAGCAGGTGTCGCAGTGTATAACTAGGAATAACAATTCGTGAGCCATTGCAGTAATTTCTCTGTTTAACGAAATTACCCCAGCCCGCGAGGAGGAGCCGACCTCGTTATTGAGGATTCTACATGCGGAGATCAGTAATTCAATGATAATGGTTTGAGGCTGGAGTACGTCTCAACAACTATCCCTGATCCTTGGTTAGAATACAGTTGCGGACAATCAAACTCAACAAATTTGGTTGTGCCTCAGTGGGATTTTTCTAGGCCAAACTAACCTCAGATTTGGATTCAGCGGGCCGAATTACATCGAAAAACACCCCAACGGATTTATTCCCACGATGTTTTTGGCCCGCCAAATTTTGGGGGGGTCAAAACACAAAAAATTCAGTAAAAATCAGTGAATCTATTGGTCCAGGACAGCCTCAATCAACTTCATTGCACATTACAATTCCTGGCAGTGCTGCCTTTGCTTTTACACAACCCAATTTGCTGCTTGACCTGTGAGAAAAAGGAGATATGCACTCATGAAATGATAGGAGCAGTTACAGTAATAAACCATGTAGAGTGTAGGCTTGATCGTGAGAATGATCGATAAGATAATTGTATTATTCCCTCGCCCTATCAGCTCGGGTATTTATACTGTGTGTGAACAATATTCTAGAATAGTCTACTACAATAGAGAACACTCTGTTACCTTAGAGCGCCTTGTACAGGATGCCGGTATCTACTCCGCGATACCAACACTCCCCCTCAAGCCGGGGTCATACCCATTTCTCGGGTATGCCTCTCGTGCTTGTCCCTAGGTAGCGCTTTGGTAAATATGTCGGCAGTTTGGTACCTGTCAGAACAATGACAAACCTCGACCTTCTTTTGGTCGATTTTCTCACGTGTGTAATGATGAGATATGTCGAAGTGTTTCGTCCGGGCGTGAAACTGAGGATTATATGCTAAGGCTCGTGCTCCTTCACTGTCTGTCATTATTTTAGTTGGTTCTGTCTGTCTGTACCCTAGTTCTGCATACAGCTTTCGTAGCCATATACATTCTCGAGTACATCTAGCCAGCGCGGCATACTCCGCTTCGGTTGTTGACAGCGCTATTAAGGTTTGCTTCTTCGAGCCCCAAACAATGGCTCCCCCTTGAGCCAAGAACACGTAACCCGTGACAGACGCGCGGTTCTCAGTATTAGCAAAGCTCGCGTCTACATACCCTTGAAATACTTGGGTAGTAGTACTGCCTTTCTTTGCACTATACATTATACCGTAGTCTTTTGTTCCTTGTAGGTACCTCAATATTCTTTTGGCCGCTACCCAGTGTCTTAAGTCTGGGTTTGATGTAAATGAGGCCAGTCTATTTACGGCGTAGGCGATGTCAGGCCGTGTGGCAACCGCGGCATACATCAAAGATCCGATCAGGGAAGCATACTTATTTTGGTTAGTCGCTTCCTCCCGTTCCTGCTCCGGGAACATCTGAACCTTCGTGTCCGCAGGTGTCCTTACACTGTTTGCGTCCTCTAGCCCTTGCGCCCATAGTATAGAATCAATGTACTGTGTTTGCCCTATGAACAGAGTTCCTTTGGCCCGGTCTCGTGTGATTTCTATACCAACTATTTTCTTAGGGTCTCCGAGGTCGGTAACCTCGAACATAGATTGCAGTTGTGCTTTTAATGATGTCATAAGCCCCTGTCGCGATGTGAACAGTAGGAGATCATCAACCCATACTGTGATGATTTCTATTCCCTCTGCCGTCCGTCGGACATATGCGCAGGGATCTGACCACAGGCGTTTAAACCCTCCTTGCACTAACTGTCTATTGAGTTCGAGATTCCACTCTCTTCCGGATTGTTTCAGCCCATATAATGTTTTTATTAGCCGGCACACGCGTTGTGTACCGTCCTCGAAGCCTTCGGGCTGTTTCATATAGACTTCTTCTTTTAGCTTGCTGTTTAGGTAAGCCCCCTTTACGTCCATCTGTTGGATCTCCCAGTCCTGGGAAACCGCTAACGCTATTATTGCCCTTATGGTCTCTAGCCTCACTACCGGTGAGAAGGTATCCATATAGTCCATCCCCGGTATTTGTGAGTACCCTTTCGCTACCAGGCGCGCCTTATACTTTTCTAATCTCCCTTCTTTATTGTATTTCCGAACGAGAACCCATTTGTTGGATACTGGCGTCCTACCCTTTGGTAAGTCTGTCAGTTCCCACGTCCCCATTCGGTGTAGCTGATCTATTTCTGTTTTGACAGCTTTTTCCCACTCCGTCCATTCGGGTGAGTCGCGCGCCTCCTTCAGCGATCTCGGGTTGTCAGGTAAGGTACCGTTTTCATTTAGTGCTGCATACACTAACTCTGCCTGTTCTACAGGCCTGTCTTCGAGTACTCCCTCGTCGGGGTCTCGAAATGATTCTGGTGAGTCGTCGCCTTCGCTATCTGACAACTCAGGCATAGGATCGTTGAGCGTCCGGTAGTCTTTGACTACCCTGGGCCTACTACTTTTCCTCTGGTGAGTGTCTCTTTCATCATCTGTCCGTTTTCGTTTACTGATGCGTTTTTGATCTCTTTTAGCTTCGTCTCTCTTGTTTTCGGTATCCTGCGCGTCCCCGCCAGCCACGTTCCCGGGCTCCGGCTCCCCCTCGCGCGGCATACCATCTTGCAAGGTGGGTGGAGCATTCGGCGTACTGACAGGGTCTTTCAGGAAACGAAAATTATGGGACGTCTTGATGGATCGTGTGCGGGCGTCGTAGAAACAGACAGCGCAAGGACCATCTAGGAAACCCATGAAGGTGAGTTTGGTGGACCGGGCGTCAAGTTTATTGATACTGACGCTCTCGTTCATAATCCACACAGGACACCCGAACTCTTGGAAGTGCGACACATCAGGACGGTGTCCTGTCCACCGTTCGTAGGGTGTCGCTCCCACCAGCGCTCGTGTATGGGAGCGGTTTCTTACATATGCTGCATGGGAGATTGCCTCGGGCCAGAGGAATGCAGGGACCTTTCCTGCAATCCTCATGGCGCGAGCCAATTCTCCTAGCGTTCGATTAAAACGCTCTGCCACTCCATTCTGTGCCGGTGAATACAGTGCAGTGACCTGTAGGTCAGTGCCTGTATCGCGACACCAGGTGAGTAGCTCGTTATTAACATATTCTTTTCCATTGTCAGCGCGCACAACCTTCGTCCGACATCCGGGTTGACGTTCGAGGTACGTGAGGTACTCTCTTAATTTAGCTGATGCCTCCCCTTTACTAGTCATAAACCGAACTTCGCAATATCGAGTTGCGTCGTCGATAAGGGATATGTACCAGCGTGCGCGCCCGTTTAGGGCCTCTGTTCGAGCTGGACCCCACACGTCGGTGTGAATCATTTCACCCGGCTGTGTTGCTCTCAGCGCGGATTTTTCTGGAAACGGTATTCTTGTTTGCTTAGCCTCGATACATGCAGGACAATCGACGATCGGCAACGGTACTACAGTAAGTCCATTAACTAACCGTTCGCGCTGGAGGCGTTGGAGTCCTTTTACTCCAACGTGCCCAAAGCGCCTGTGCCATTCGTCCCAGGTTCGTGCCTGGTACGCGTGCTCTGCAGGTTCATACCTGCGGACGCGTAGTTTGTATATCCCTTCATGTAACTTAGCTATCGCGAATAGATTATTGTTTTGGTCATATAATTTCATCTCTCCCCCTCCTGAGGCGGAGGAGCCGCCTTCTCTATCAAGGCGTGTTAGTGAAATTAAATTATGTACAGCGTCGGGGGCATATAGTACGTTCCGCAAGGTAATTACGGAAGTCTTGTTACCTACTCGTGCCTGTAGCACGACTGTCCCGACTCCGTACGCTGTGATTTTGTGATCTCCGATACCTCGGATCACCTTTTGTATAGGGAGCATATCCCTAAACACTATCTTATCTTTAGCTATGTGTGCCGTGCTCCCTGAGTCGGCCACCCACGTGTACCATTCAACGCGCTCGTCTATTCCTTCATACGATACATTGAATGCGCTATTATAAGTATTAGTACTACTACTGCTAGATGTCCAATTCCCATCTGCGTGTAGTACCTGCTCGTCATCTTGTGTGTCACGCGTAGGCAATTCCGTGATCGAGGCAAAATTAGCCTGTCCGGATTTAGCCTTTTTAGGCGACCTGCCGTGCTTTTTCCAGCAGTCGTCTTCCGTGTGACCTAACTTTTGACAGTAGCCGCATTTGGGTTTCCCCTTATGACGGCACTTGTCAGCCGTGTGGTTGTCGCGTCCACAGATACTGCAGACTTTTGTAGGTTCTTTCCGCTTGTTATTTACTTTCCTTTGAGTAAATAACGTCTGTTCTTGCGGAGTCCCCTGCCTTCATTTGAATTCGTCTACCAGTACCGCGGTAAGCTCTTCGACCATGACCAAATCAACGCCCTTCCCGGCTATTCGGCCTGCCATATACGATGTGGTAAACGTCGTCCAGGACTCCGGCATGTTCAATAATAGAATATCTTTAAACTCGTCGTCCGGGACTGGTTTTCCCATGGCTGACAGGTCGTTCTGCATCCGTTTGAGTTTATTAATATGCAGCGCAATATTATCACCCTCGGGGCATTTGGCATTCAATAGCTCTCTCTTTGCAATGAGAGCGGTTTGAACGCCGCGTGTCTGATGAGCCAATTTTAGGTTTTCCCACATCTGTGCCGCTGTCTCGGCATGCATCACGTGGTCCATTTGTTGGTCATCGATATTGGTTAATATGAGGGTCTGCGCGATAAGTCGATAGAGGTATTGTTTTATAGCGATGAGCCGGGGCTCATAACCTGTAGAGTGTAGGCTTGATCGTGAGAATGATCGATAAGATAATTGTATTATTCCCTCGCCCTATCAGCTCGGGTATTTATACTGTGTGTGAACAATATTCTAGAATAGTCTACTACAATAGAGAACACTCTGTTACCTTAGAGCGCCTTGTACAGGATGCCGGTATCTACTCCGCGATACCAACAAACCATTCAACTTCAGTAGTTTTATAAAAGTCTTATTTGTGCTTCAACAGTGCTTAGTGTTATTGAGAGGAAGCTGTAAGGCAGCCTCAGTAGTGACTTAACTACTGAGGAAACAGTGGGAAAACATACTACTAAGTGCGCTCCAAGCGCTTATGTAAGCAACCTAAACTCGCACCAAAGACTAGTGTACCACTGGGGTGGTTTATGTCACAACAAGTGTACCCATAGTGCCTGGTGAATTTAGTTGAAGCATGATGGGTAATATTAGTCAAATAATATAATAAGACTACTCAAATTCAAGCGACATAGCTGAGCTTGTCAAGCAGTTCCCAAATCAATTTCAGTGGTATTTCCGGTATGATCCAAGACTGGCAATGGTTGCCCTTGGCCATGCAGGTCAGATATGTTGTGTTTCAAGTTCTTGGGGTGGCTGTGCTGCATTGCTACAGCCTGTGGCGTCTGTTTCTAACCACAGCTTTACCATTTTTTTCTGGAGCAGTAATCAAGCCATGACCCTGGATATGGTCAGAAACAACTGTAGATCAGTGAAAGGAGTCGATTCCACATTTTTTCATATTTTTAGCTATTTTTTTGGGGGACCGCCAAAATTTTGGGGGGATCTGAGGGTCAAATGACCATTTGAAGGAATTCTGCTCGTGCAAATGTTCACATCCAATGCTAAACAGTCTATTTTGATCAAATAGAACACTGTCTAGTTGTTGTGGCAAGCAGGAAAAATCATTCTCAAAATTTGTTGTGTTTGATTGTCCGCAACTGTAGGTTTCTTGTGTTGAGTAAAAGCCACGAACCCATGCCAAACCCTGTCGAAATGTAGATAAAAATCATCCGTAAGAGCTATAGACAAACTCACCGACGCGGGCTATTCCTAGTAGTATCTATCACGATCCTGTCGTCGGACGACACCTTTGCCCTCACAAGTAAATGTACGCACAATTGGGGCGGTCACCAACCACCTCAGTTGAGGGCGACAAACTAAATACCTATAAACAGAGTCTTGAGTTGCAGTTTGAATGTAACATACGGTAGTATATTTTATATGCAAAGAAGCTAGTGACATTCAGTTTATGAGTATCAACCCGAAAAACATTGTCACTTACCCTTGAACTATAGCAACCACAAATGACTGGAATAGAGTTAAATTTGTCATAAAGGCTCGTGAAATGAAAAAGGAACATACATTCGCCACAGCCGATGCCTTAGTACATCAGGAAACACCCTAAATCAGTGCTTGCAGAAAAACGGGTACACCAGTATGCGCACTGTGAACGACCTGCCGTGTCTCATCAGCGGAAGAAACTGTGAAATGGAAGGCATACCAACCAGACAACATACTTCAAGCTTGTCGGAACCCCATAATTGGTTATCTGCAGTGATTGAGCACGACGGTTACAACGAATGGATGCTTCGGTTTCACCAAGTAATAATACAACGTGTGACACACTAATCAGCCGTTAGCCAAGCATTCATGCGGACGCACCAAATAGCACTCACTAAGAGAGACATGTAGTGTATCAAGAATCCTGAATTTGCATGAGGAGATTTGACAGCTACCCCAGGTAGCTTAACACACCATATGGCAGAAACAATGGACTTCATGGTCGGGGCATCCTCGGCGTAGTGCATGTAATACACATAAGTCTATATAACCAGTAAGCATAGCACCAAGTTGGACGTTCCGTTTAAAACTCCCCTGTAGAGTTGTTATGCCATATAACCTTTACGTGACATCAGAAATGTGGTCATCAGGGAGAGATGTGACGGAATCGGGCAAGGCAATACTACATACATGGCAGAGACCAACCCCCCGAGGAGGGTGGCACCTATCATGCACAAATGAGCGACAAAATCGCGCTTGGCTAGGAAATGTGCTAACCGTATCCGTTCGGGATAGTCATATCGTTTGGGAAACTTGTAGGAGGGGGAACCGTCCACGAACCCGCTGAGGCGTATGGCTAAGAAGCAAGCGTGGCGAGGCCGTATCAGCCCGATAGTGGAGAAACTTGGTCCTGTTTTTCATATTGTAGACATGAAGGCTGCATTTGTATGATCAAGGAAACTTGCATTGCCCCGGGCCACATCATAACCCACTAGACCAAATCATTAAAACGCCTGCTGGATTCATTCATCAGGCCTGCAGGGATGATGGAAGTACAATGGCAATGACATCATTCAATATTCTCACCCAGATTGCTGTAGCACAGCCTGTGACGACGATGCGAAGTTAATCAACGTGCAATGACGGCACAGCGAAGAGCTTTTTTTAACAAGGCCAATCAGTTTTCCAAACGAAATTTGCGTCTGTTTACTTGTGGTAGTAAAAGAAGCAACTATTTCGTACAGTACGCTAAATGTAGGCCCTTTCATACGGTAGAGAACAGCCACGAACATGTCAGAGGGCACATACGTGTGAGAAAGAATCAAAGACAGCAATGATCTGAACAAAGCTGTCAGGACAGGTGGAGATCCCCTACTTGAAGCATCTATCCGTTTGGCCTTATGTACACTACACAGGCGCCTTTCCTGTGGTCCTTATCCTAGGTGGAAGACGTATCATATCATTATCAATTCATCCTCGGAAAGCTTGAAACTACACAGCCGGAAACACGCTGAACAGGTGTTCATTTGCTCACGAAATGCAAACAGCAGGGGTATGAACCACTGACCGTACAAGTCTGCCAAGCCTATGCCAAGGGACAAAGAGGCCCTAAGCCATCTTCTATCGTCTACATTACAGTAGCTAGCGTGAGAACTGTTTGATTTGCTGATTGACAGAGACAAAGAAGCTCGAATCACGTGATACGTACAGCAACCTTCACCTCTTGAGGTCTCTCGCGTCTATGTGGGTGACTTACCCCCTTCACCCGGATTACATAGTCATAGTCTGCGTTAGCTTAGCCCAATCTTATGCCCTGCCTCAAAATACATACAAGTACGTATTCACGAGGCTCAGAAGTCTGAGATTGCCCCTTTGAACTAACATGAGATCCTGGCAAAAACCCGTAGCACATTATGACAAGTTTGCCAATAGGATCAGCAGATATGGAAAATATTTTATCATGTGGGTGCTATCCATGTCAGACTGCGGGAGGAAAGGGGGAATAAGGCACTGAATATTCAATTTGACCATCTGCTATTGATCATCAAAGATCGTTGTCACGCTCATTTGCCCTCCCTTTCCCCACTGCCCTCTGCCGGCGCTCTTCACGGGTAGCAGCCCACGTGCTCAACGCCAATGCAACCATGCACGCTACCAGTGTGACTCTCAAACTCGACACATAACACTCCCGACCAATCAGGCACTGGTGCTCCGATAAAGACGCCCCGCCGATGACACGCGTTACATCATGGGATGTATCCTCTTCATGAGGAGTATGTGCGTCGAGGTTCCGGCCAAACATGATCGAGAAGATGTTCCCACCAACGAGCGGCGCGAGAGTGACATATCCCCAGTTCTCAGATAGATGAGCTGCTCGTACGCGTATCGGCAAGGAAGCACATCCGGTGTATTGATATTTGACCATATCAGTGACCCTCGTGCAAATACGGGAAGGTTTACATATACACTCACCTAGACCAAACCAGTCGATAATGATTGACGGAAGGGCTCCGTAGAGGCTTCCATACGCAACACCTAGCGTAGCAGTTGCAATCCACAGTGTGCTGACGCTCGAAATT